>NW_023591598.1:237830-539977 GCF_014843425.1 Jatropha curcas | reverse complement strand
ATTTTTTGTTTATGAAAAAAAGTGGAATGATTTTTTTTTTTATTTAAAATCAATAATTCCCCCCACTTCCAAACGGCCCTGGTTTTAAATAGTAAGCCGGTAGTTTTTAAAATTCAAATATGTATTTGGGTGCAGTATCCCTTGCTATCCTAATATTGATTACTGCGACATATGTAACCTTTATCTAAGTGGTCTTTCTACCTAACCTCATAATGGATGGCTAATGTTGGTAAATTGTCAATATATATATGACATGCAAAACATTCGAATATCCCAGTAGTTGTCATGACTTTCATAAATCATAACGTTTTATTTTTGATTTTTCACATGCATTTTGTATGCTTTGCAATGTTTATTTTCTTGATACATGTTTCTAAATATTTGTATTTTTATTGTAAAATGATTGGAGCATAACTAAATTTGGGGAGCAAAAAGGAATCGGCAATTGGCATTAGAAAAAAGAAGGTCTCCAAAGTGCATGAAAAACCAGTCGTCGAGCCGCGCCCTTGGCAAAGTCGTCGAGCGCGCCTGTGCAAAAGTTCGCGAGCGCGCGAGATGCATAAAATTGAGGAAGTGTCAAGTGGAGGTTATCCGGCACTAAGTCGCTAAGCAAAGAGCGCGCAGATGCAAAGGTCGCGAGCGGTAACGCAGCCAATGAAGAAGTCCAGATGAGTTTCAAACAGGTGAAATTCGGCGAGGTGAGCGCGCAAATGAAGTCGTACGAGTGCGTCTGAAAGTGCAAAATGAGAAGTCAGTCGAGTTTCAGGCAACAGATCGCGAGCTCGTCATGTCAATTCGCGGCGCCATGCGCAGATTACAACAGAGTGAGAGAAAGGCCGTGCGCGTTTTTCCAGCGCTGCACAGTTCTTGTACTCTTTTGGTCATGATCTCTCAGTATAGCCACTCGCACGATTTGGTATGTATTCAAGAAACCCCTGATGTAAATCTAACACGATAGAGAGAACAAATAACTCTTCTGTTAACACTTCTAATTCAATCATTAAATGGGTCAAAAATCAAAGAATGAAGTTACTAGTAAAATTCCAGCAAAACACTGTTTCATGCCATAAACTCACTATTTATCTTTAATTTATTCCAATTCCTCCCTGTTTTCCTCACATTAACCGAGTCTCCCACTCAACATCGAGCAATATTGTTCCGTCATTAGCCACACACCACACTGGCTTGGGAGGTGGGATCATGGCTACAAATTCTCATGCATAATGATGGTTAATGAGAGATATGCAAACCTTTCTTTCAAAAAGCTGAGCTCTATTCTTTAAGCTTCCTTTTTCTATCAGATCTTTGAAGTCACTTCACCTATAACATAATAATTGTTTTTATGAGAAAATATTCTAAGAAAATAAGGGCAAGCCAAAATTGATTCCAATTAGATGCAACTTACAAGAATGTTTACTCTTACTTTGGATAAAGAAGAAGAAGTTGAAGTTAAGGCTTAACTATACCATGAAAATGGATGGAGAAAGGAAGGAGATGAGAAGAGATGAAGTAAAGATGAAAATGGGAAAGTGAAAAATGGTTATTAACGGGTAGGGTGTCCATCAAAATATACAAATGATTTTTGTGTGAAAGCTTCTAAAGTGATACCTCAAGTGGCAAATAGGCTTATAACTTAATACCCAAGCTTGATCTTTTAATGCAAATGAAAATTCCTCAACTCATATGCTTGGATCTTTTTTCTCTCATAAGTAAGTCCACTTATAACCGCACAGTATACTAACCCCCAACCGGGTTGGTTGGCCCGACCTCAACTTGACTCTTAATGAAAGTGACTACAGACTCAAGTGGCGTAAAGATCGACTCGGTAGGATGTCCACATGCATAGTTCGAAGGTACGTTAGTAAGTTTAAGCTTAAAAGTATAGTAAATACAAGATAAAATTTGTAGTCACCAAAGATGCTGGACTAAGCATGAGTAACTTTCATCGAGCTAATCTACTCAAGCTTAAAAGTGGTGTGGAGTCGTATGTGCAATTATTTTTGTTATTGAAAAGAACCATCTTTCTCATATAGCAGTGAATTTCTTTCGAATAATTGTTTACTTTATCTCCTTCGTGGGAAGTTTTTATATCTAGCCTCCATCATTTTCCTTTTAATTCAAAGCGGGAAGTGACCACCCCATTCTACCCCAACCGGGTTTGGTTTGGCCCGACTCAACTTGACTCTATGAAATGACTCGACTCAGTGCTAAGACTCGACTCGGTAGGATGTCACATGCATAGTTCGAGGTACGTTAGTAGTTTAAGCCTTAAAGTATATAATACAAGTAAATTGTTCCAAAATGCTGGATACATGATAACTTTCATGAGCTACTCTCAGCTTAAAATGTACTGAGGTATGTGCAATTATTTTTGTTTTGAAATGAACCATCTTCTCTATAGCAGTGAATTTCTTTTAATAATTTTTACTTTTTCCTCGTGGGAGGTTTTTATATCTAGCCTCCATCAGTTTCCTTTTAATTCAAAGGGGAAGTGACTTTTGTATTGAGTTTTGAATTTGCAAAGGAAGCAAAATTTTAATTACTTAGATTTGAAAGAAGTCATTTTCAGCTTGAAGGGTTTTCTAAAAATTTACTACTCTATTCATTCATTAGCACTAAAGGACAAACATAAAATAGGACAGCCTTTAATTTTATTTTATGCAAGCAAGAAAATAAAATTAAAATATCTCTATTCTCTCTCTAGTTTTTTAACTCTAATTTTAGTTTGAGACTGCCGCTGTTTATCGGCGGTAACCCCTACCTCCTATTTTTTACTATTTCTTTCGCTTCACCTTTTTTGCTTTAATAAACTCAGATTTATTTTTCTTGTAACTGATCTGTCTTTTTGTTTTTTTATGGTTGGTTGTCTCCAAATTTCGAGTTTTTTTTTTTATCCCTTCTTTGTGAGGGTTTATTATTAAATAAAATTATGATATTCTATTTTATTTGGTTAAAGACTTTAGATCTTGATTTGCAAGTGTGGATCTTTGATCGATGGAGTCTGATAGTGCGATTTGTTCCTCCATTGATGCTATTGACGCATAGTAGCGAAAACTCATATTTATTTGGCATATGTTGTAAAATATTGGAAAAACAATCCAGTTATAAAAGATCCAGATGAATTATTATTTTGATATCTAAATCAATTAGCAAATTAGCTATTGCTATAAAAATTTATATCTTTTGTCAATATCAACTTCAAGCAGAAAGATCTAATATTATATTTTTCAATTTTAATTTCATTATTCAAAAGGATATGGATTTGTTTGTTTCGTTAAAAGATCAACGAACTCTAATCAGTAAAGTTCTATGTTTAGTCTATATGCTTATTTGTAATTCTTGATATAATGAATTACATTTAAAAAAAAAAAAAAAAAGATGACAACCTCTATGCTGTAGTTCATTATTTTGTTCCAAACACCGTGCACATCAAGCTTTAGAAAATCCATGGTGTGAATGGCAGGAGAAATTCTGATTAGTGTAGCAATTTGAGGTAAAATAGAATTAGAGGTTTTAGTAAGAAAATGGTAGGAAATATGATACAATAGCATCTGTCATGTGTTATATCATATTAAAGTTGTGTTCAGCAACGACTTTTCATTCAGCGTTGAATATTTTGACTAAATTAAAATACTATTTCATTATTAATAATATTTGGTGTGTAGCATTTATACTAGTATGTGGAGTTTAAAGGAGCCGATTATGAAACGTTATTCCTACGTTTGATGAAATGCTAATTAAATAACTGAAAGCTGAAAGTTACTAAATATACAAACCCCAAAACATAAGTGAGACCTTACTTAGAAGTTGAATGACATAGATACTCATCCTATTATACATATAAGGAAAAAATAATAATAATAATTATATAATGGATAGTAATTTTTTTATAAATTAATTAAAAATTGCAGTTGTCAGTATAAACATATAAAAATAGATAAATTGAATAAAATTATCTTTTAATTTTTTGAATGATATTCTTTGTGGTAACAAGCAAGCTTCCGATATTCTTTTTGGTAACAAGCAAGGTTCCAATATTTAACTTTATCACCAGCAAAGAGGACTTTTTCACCAAAAAAATAACAAAAAAAAAAAAAAAAGGTAAAGTCACTGAAAATTTAATTGGGCCTTAACAGAGGAAATGGGCTCTTTGATAAATTGACCCGTAATATAAAAATCCCTAAACGGGACTCTTCTTCAACGATAATTCTCAAAAACCTCTGCTGCTGAAAATTTTTTTCATTTTCTAATTTCCT
The DNA here is from genome assembly GCF_014843425.1 of Jatropha curcas. Next base: position 535,721 of record NW_023591598.1, on the reverse strand, counting down.
CTTTTGGTAATGGTAGCACAATGAAGCTCCTTTTGCAATTGAATCCAAACCTCTGTCGCCGTGCCCATCGAGTTTTAAGGAATCAGTTTTCCTGTACTTATTCCTCCTCCTCTTCCTCCTCTTCGGCGCCAAGCTCTCTGTATCGTAGGATCTTGGGGGCGGGAGGTCCAGCGGTCTCCGTGGTGCCTGTTCTCGAGAAATGGCTCGACGAATGCAACGACATTAAGCGATCTGAGCTGCAGAAAATCATCAAGAACCTTTGTAAGAATCGCCGGTATGGGCACGCTCTTCAGGTCTCTCATTTATCTATCTTCGCTTATGTATTAATGTATATGCACACTTGCGCTTTTTGATGGTGAAATTTTGTTACCCTCTCGTGGTTGTATTTATTACATGCATTTCCAGTACTAACATGTTGGATTTTCGTCTCTGGAATTGTTTAAATTTGCGTAACAAAGTTAGTATCTTTTGTGTGGAAAATGGACACTAGTGTCTAGACGAATAATGATGTGGATTGAAAATGAAATGGTGAAAAATGAGTTCCTCGAAAGTTTTGTTCTGGACAAAAAGAAAATAGAGACAAAGGATTTGTGCAGCTCATCCAACTAGTTAGGATTAGCGAGAGGTTTAGTCGAGTTGTATTAGAAATTTAGAAATTGATTTTGTGATATTGCAACTATTTTTCAGGTCCTCTTTTTTTCCTACTGTTAGATTAATGAATTTATTCTTGCATTTTGGTTAAAGTTCAGTTTCGCACATATAAGCATGTGGCATTGATTGTTACACAAGTTGGCAGTGTAAAAAGATGACTGTTATACAAGCTGTTACACTGAATTAACTCGCCGCAGAGTTTAATTATGAATGAACTTTGTTCCACTTTGTAAAACTGCTGAACTTTGTTCTACTTTTTATGTTAGATATCACAATTTATGAATGACGGACTGTGCTTTGACTTGTCACCTGGAGATGCTGCAGTTCAGTTGGATTTAATTTCAAAAGTTTATGGCATAGAAGAAGCAGAGAAATATTTTAGCGGCATTCCTGAAAATTCAATAAGCTACGTGGTTTATTGTGCTCTTTTAAATTGCTATGTACATCCTAAACATTTGGAAAAAGCAGAGGCTCTCATCGAAAAGATGAATGAGTTGGGGTTCATAAAAAGTTCGCCATCGTACAATTTAATACTAAATCTTTATTCTCGGATGGGCAAATATGAGAAACTAGATGGCCTGCTACAAGAGATGCAAGAAAAAGGCATTACTAGTGACTTGTTTACGGTCACAATCCTGTTAAATGCTTATGTAGCCTCTTCTGACATTGAAAAAATGGAAAAACTTCTAATGAAGATTGAAGCGGAGGCTCACATTAGCATGGACTTCATATCTTATGCTGTTGCAGCGAATGGTTATTTGAAAGCTGGCCTAATTGAAAAGGCTTTAACGATGTTGAGGAAATCAGAGCAGCAGCTGATTAATATTAACTCAAAAAGGTTTGCTTATAACACTCTCCTTACTTTATATGCTGCTGCACGTAGTAAAACTGAAGTTTATCGTATTTGGGATTTATATAAGAACGAGGGGTTCTTTAATGAAGGCTATATACGGATGATAGGTTCATTGGTGAAGTTGGATGATATGGCAGGTGCAGAGAGGATTTGGGAGGAGTGGGATGTTGGGAAGATATCATTTGACATTCGCATTCCACATTTTATGATCAAAGCTTATTGCAAAAAAGGTCTTTGGGAAAAGGCCGAGGCAGTCATAAACAAGATTATAGAAAATGGGATGGAACCTAATGTGACCGCATGGGATTGTGTGGCAGCTGGATATTATAGAGTTGGTCAGATGGCAAAGGCAGTAGAAGCAATAAAGAAAGCAGTTTCAGTAAGTAAACCAGGGAAAGAGCCACGCTTTTATAATGTACAGGCATGTCTTGTGTATTTGAAAGGTCAGGGAGACGTGGAAGCTGCAAAAGAGCTTTTGAAGATGATTAAGGAGACTCGTTGTTACTCAGCAGATGCTTATGATAAACTGTTAAGTTGCATTGAGGAAGAAAAACTGACAACCAATGCTTTTGATGGAGGGGTGGAGAATGATCAGACTGGTGGAAAACCACCTAAAACCTTGGAGTAAACAGACAAGGGAAGTTCCTGAATTATGATGGCATGTTAAAAAAAATTATGACAAACTAGTAATTTGCTATGACTGTTAGCTATTGAAACGCTTAGTGTTCATCTATCTAGATTCTCTCTGTTCTTTTGGGTTCTTCAAGGTTTTTATAGAAATACATTTTGATGTACCAAACAGAATTTTCTACAGAAAATGGAGCTGACTTCAGTTTTGTAGTTCTTTTTGGCAAATTGGAGTTTGTACAGAAAATGTAGCTGGCTCCAGTCTTGTTATTTATTATTATCTTTTTGGCAAATTTGTAACGTTATTTCCTTCTAGTTAGAGAGAGGATGAGGTTTTGGTTTTCAAAGTAAGGGCTTAGATGAGTGGAGTCAAATAGATTAATGTTGAACTCAAATTCCTAATCACACAAATTCCCCTCGATTAGGAATTTGGATTCAAATATTAAATTTCAGTTTGTTTTAATTTTTACACTCGAGTTTGAATTTGATTGAATTCCACTTGATTATCACAAAACAATTTAGTAAATTTATTTATCCATATTAAAGTTTGATAAATTTAATTTGAGCACAAATTACTAAATTAGTGTATTGATATAAAATATGTTTAAAATGGCAAAGTTTAAATATATTCCAATAACTGAGTAAAACCGTAAGACATGTTTGAGTTCAAACGGACGATTTTTACTAGTTCAAAGTCTGTTCCTCGTACTCACCATGTAGAACGTTGGATGACTCTTGATTTGGATTTCCTTTATTCAGACGATTTTTACTAGTTCAAAGTCTGTTCCTCGTACTCACCATGTAGAACGTTGGATGACTCTTGATTTGGATTTCCTTTATTCAGACGATTTTTACTAGTTCAAAGTCTGTTCCTCGTACTCACCATGTAGAACGTTGGATGACTCTTGATTTGGATTTCCTTTATTCAGACGATTTTTACTAGTTCAAAGTCTGTTCCTCGTACTCACCATGTAGAACGTTGGATGACTCTTGATTTGGATTTCCTTTATTCAGACGATTTTTACTAGTTCAAAGTCTGTTCCTCGTACTCACCATGTAGAACGTTGGATGACTCTTGATTTGGATTTCCTTTATTCAGACGATTTTTACTAGTTCAAAGTCTGTTCCTCGTACTCACCATGTAGAACGTTGGATGACTCTTGATTTGGATTTCCTTTATTCAGACGATTTTTACTAGTTCAAAGTCTGTTCCTCGTACTCACCATGTAGAACGTTGGATGACTCTTGATTTGGATTTCCTTTATTCAGACGATTTTTACTAGTTCAAAGTCTGTTCCTCGTACTCACCATGTAGAACGTTGGATGACTCTTGATTTGGATTTCCTTTATTCAGACGATTTTTACTAGTTCAAAGTCTGTTCCTCGTACTCACCATGTAGAACGTTGGATGACTCTTGATTTGGATTTCCTTTATTCAGACGATTTTTACTAGTTCAAAGTCTGTTCCTCGTACTCACCATGTAGAACGTTGGATGACTCTTGATTTGGATTTCCTTTATTCAGTTTTAAAGAGTCTAAGTATGGGAAAGATAAAGCTAAGTTTGGCTTATTTGCAGCGTTGTTCCTTTAAGCCATATTACGTAAGATAGAACGTTGGTCAAAATTGTCTTAATCGTGGAGGACTTACAGATTGAAGAATTCTTTTTGTAGGTGGCCAAAAGGAAATATGAAATGTATAAGGCAACATATCTAATAATGGAGCAAATGCAAAGGGATAACTTCAAAATTATGGCGCTGATTTTGTCTTTTCAACTGGTGCTAATCAACATCAATTAAAGTTTCATTAATCACCATCAAATAAAAGAAGGTTATTTCCAATTAAAATACCATCACTGGGGATTTTTTTTTTTGACTTAATTGTTTTTTAAAATTGAAATTTTTTTTTATTTTTAAATTGTACTCAAATTTTGTAAAAAATCAATGATATCCTAAATTTTCATAATTGGTTTTAATTTAAATAAATAATTTCTCTTTTGTGCTCTCTTTTTCTCCCCTCTCCACATAAATGTATAAAAACGTAATTTTTTATAATTATTTCATAATAATCATTTTCTATATTTGACAAAAAAATATTATATTGAAATATTTATAAAAAAATTAATGAAAAAAAGTTTTTGTGTTGTTTTTTTTTTTAAAATTAAGTTTTCTTTTTTCAAAGAAAGTGAAAAAAAAGAGAGATGTATGTGCATCATTAAGCTCAAGTCTTTTTCTGGTATTCAATAACTGGGCCTAAGACCCAGGTGGCGTCTCGAACTCGGCCTGCACTTACTATCACATGCTCTAAATGAATATAATTGTGGTTGTTAGATGGCTGCCAAATGCCAAAAGATACCAATCTAATACAATCATTGAGCATCTTTGTATAAATTAGAAATTCTTACAGTAGAAAGGAATATTCCGATTTGAAATATTCAATTCTCAATTTTCTATGCTAAGACATAGACTGGGTTAGTACAAATGATGCTTTACTCGGATGGTAAGATTAATAACATGAGACTGCTAAGAGTTTGTTCGACAATATTATTTATTTTAGTAGTAGTTAATTATTTTATTAATTGTTAATTATTAATTTTTAGCGGTTAATTATTTAAATTAAAAATATTCAGTAAAAATAATTATTTAGCATAAAATAATAAAAAAAAGACATTAATTGTTTAACTAGCTGAATTAAAAAAAAAAACTATGGATATAATTACTAAAAAAAATATTTTTATTAAAATATTTATCTAACGTGATAAATGAGTTTTAACAGACAAAGTCATGGATAAGTCAACTCTCGATTGAAAGAGCATGTTTTGCGTTGTTGTTATATTAAATTCAAATTGTTAGGTAACAAAAAGAATTGGAATTAACAATTAAAAATATATATATATATTCCTGCATGATCTTTAACATAACTAACACGACTGCGTTTTGCATCAACAAGAAGACAAAACACTTTGCAAAAAGATTATAGCGCTTGAGTAATTATATTTCAGCAAAACGCAACATTATTTTGTCCCTTCTTTCTTTCCTTTTCTTCAGAACATATAGCATATAATTAATGTCTATACCATATAATAATGGAAAAAATTACAGTAGTATCCATGTAGTTTGTGAAATAAATTGGTTGGTCCTTGTTTTTTAGAAATAGACTAAAATATCCTTATAGTGTATTCTCATTAAACTATAAGGTCCTTGCATTCAATTTTTGTATCTTTTTCATTAAATACATTATGAAATAATAAAAATACCTCTTTTATTTTTAAAAACACAGAGATGGACTAGTTGTAATTTTCAAACCATAGAAACAGTACTATAATTTTTTTGGTATAATATTTTAGTATCTCTCATTTGATCTCTATATTTTTTTTGTTTACTTAATAGAAAAATGCAAAAAAATAGATAAAAGACCTAATAGTATATAAAAACAAAATATAGAAATAAATTAATATATTTAAAAAAAAAGATGAACTAGTTATTTTTATAAATTACAGGGATCATATTGTAACTTTTCCAAAAATAATAGAAGGGTTGATCGAATTGGGAGAGATAATTTTCCATTCCGAACACAGCAAAGCAAGAGCAATCAACGCATAAGGCGTATGCATCCTAAGCATCTCAAAATGGCAATAAGGATATTGTTTGTACATTTGACACACATGTGTACGATTAAAGCAAGCACACCATCATGGATTACGTGTTACTTGATACTAATTAAAGTACATAATAATTCAAAATAAAATATTGCATTGATGGCCCATAGAGGTTGTTGATGAGGGATCACATCTACCAAAGTGGTACCTATTATTTGTTTTCTATAAACTTTTTGCAATCACAAATTAATTTTTATATATTATACTATTTTTATACTTTAGATATTACATCAATATTAAAATAATTGAAAATTTAATTATCCACATGTAGTTAAACAAGCAATTTCTCCAAGGTTAGATATTCTTATGAAAATGATGATAAAAATATTTATAAAAAGGAAAAATCATAAATTCTGAAACGAGAGGTGAGGTGGAATTTTGGTGGAGAAAAAAAAATCATTTAATAAAGACATCAAAATTATATAAGTTTTGTCTAACATGGTGAATAAGGCCAATCATGTAATTGCATGGCAAAAGTGGGTTATGATAGAGATGCAAACGGTGAATTGGATGGTTGTTTTAGAGAATTGAAAAAGTGAAATCATAGGATGCCTTGCACTTAAAAAGATATCCCAGAGCTGATGTGATTGGTTAGGGCCGACGGGCACAAAATAAGGAGAGTATGTGATGGGGACAAGCTAAAGCAAAGACTGCTTACTAGGCTAGCTAGTCTTGACGGCATCGTTTAAAAAGCAATACAATTTTTAACCTTGTTAAGGAAAGTAAGAAGGCACCAAATGGTTTTTTTAAAATATTTCAAAAGGTTAATAGTACTTCATGGCTTGAGTCATCGATTATTTAGTCAATCATAGAAAAATATCGCACTCTCACAGTAAATCAGTGAACAAATCTTTTCAACAAAGATAAACGATCCAACCTTCATCAATGCAAGTAGTATAATATCCTCAAATAAAAATTAAATAATATAAAAAGAAATATAATAAATTGATTTTGGAACTCTCTTCAAATAAAGATATAGCTCTCTTAGCTTATTCTTCATCTTTTTGCAGAGGTCTTCAATGTTATATATAATATATTATGTCACTACTTTAAAAAATTATGTATTGAGAAATATATAATTTATTTAATTTTCAAATGTACAAAAATATATATATCAAATTTGCAAGAATTTCGCTATTTCTTTTTTAGTACAACCTGTTTTATATGTTAAAATTAAAATTTCTGTTATGACAAGAAATGGCCAAGTTCTTTAGAAGTACCTTGTATAAAGGTTTGAATAGAAGTTGTCAAACCGACCGTCAAGAATCGAAGAAAAATGCATAATTTGTGTAAATTGAACAAGTAGTAGATACATTACATTACATTAATTAACAATGTATTTACTGTTTCTTTATGTTTTTTTCATTGTTGCAGTCACTTGTTGATCCTTCACAGCAACAACTGCCCTCGAGTATGAATTAAAGATAAGTTGTGTTGATCAACAGCATTAACACAACTTTGAGCTTCCACCTCATATTGCTCCATGGCATGGTTATTTGTATAACCATTCCAACCCTTTTAGATGGATGATGAAAAATGGTATATCTCTAAAAACTGACCATCCATTTAGAGGTTGTTACAGAGAAAAGGCAATTATGATGAAGCTAAGGCAAGCTCTTGAATTTTTGTATTCTATTTAAACTGCTCTCTGAGTATGAGTTAAAGATACTTTATCTTTAGGAGGAACAACTCCAATTCTCTGCCCAACAACTGATCGACTGCGTTAAACAAATGTTGTGCCTTCACCCCATATTGTTCCATAGCGTGGTTATTTGAGTAACCATTCCAAACCTTTTAGATGGATGATGGAAAATGGAATATCAAATAGAAATTGACCTTCCATTTAGAGATACTTAGAAAAAGACAATTGTGATAAAACTAAAGTAAAATTTTAAATATTTCAATCATTTTCTTAATTCTTGTGAAAAGATAAAATGTTTTTATGTAAAATCGAATGAAGGGAGTATCAATTGAATCAGAGGGATACACTTAGAAGTAAAAGCATCTTACTTTGATTTCATAAATGGACTTTGATTTAATAAATGGACATTTAAATTGGATTTTTTTTTTTTTTTTGGCAAAATGGACACTTATTGAGAAGAGAGGGAGTAATATTTATGATAAACAATATTATCAGATTAGGTTATGTTAAAGTTGTTTGTCGAAGTACCCAATATAGTCTTATTTAACGGTTGAAGTGCACTAAATCTCACTCTAGTGATCATAGGATTGGATCGTGGAGTTAATATTTTGAGAAGGACTTTTAAATATAATGCTCTTTGCCCCAAAAGAAATGAGTCTCTTATCTAACCGTTAAATGGAAGTGAGAGGACACCTTTTTAAAAGAGATTAATATCTTATCTAACCGTTAAATGGAGGTGGAAGGACACCCTTTGATAGTATCAAAAAAAAAAAAAAAAAGTTTGTGTATGTTAAAAGTTGTTTGTGCGAAGTACCCAATATAGTCCTTATTTTAACGGTTGAGTGCACTAAATCTCACTCTAAGTTAGATCCATTAGGATTGGATCGTGGAGTTAATATTTTGAGAAAGGACATTTTAGAATATAATGCTCCTTAGTGCACAGCGACCAATAAAGAAATGAGTCTCTTATCTAACCGTTAAATGGAAGTGAAGGAAACAACCTTTTGGGTAAAAGAGATTAATATCTTAATCTAACCGTTAAAAAAAAAAAAAAAAAAAAAGTTTGTGGAATTGACCTTAAAAATATATTCTTCCACATGATTATATACATTAAAAACATCATCCTGAAGTGCTTTCTAACAGAATTGAACTTTGTTTAACGAAGAAGTGAAATTCTCATTTTTTTTTTTGAACTAGGCTAAACCTATAACTTTTCTCATTTTATATTTATTTATTATTCTTGTACTTCTATTCAATTAGTAAAATTAACAGCCTCGCTTTTTTTTTTTTTTTTCTCTATTTATTGGAGGTCAAATGCATTAAGACAATATCTTCAATTAAATAATGAGTTAATTAGTTTTCTCCTTTTAATAATTATGTTCTTCAAATCGATAAAAATATTAATGGGAAAACTCAATATTTTTTTTATACTTTTTCATTTTCATTTTTTTATATTATCATTCTCAGCAATATATTTCACTTGAGTTTAGGTAAAATTTACTCTTTATATACATTTCTCATCATATGATTAGTGAAGTCAAAACGAATTCTTAAAATTTTATTGCCTTCAATTTGGAAGTTTTTTTTCATAAAAATCTTAAATTATTTTGGATAGATTGTTTTTTATTTAGCAAACTTCTTAATACTTTTTACTTATGAGTTTCTAAAAACTATTATTATGAAAATGTGAAAGAAATTCTTTAATCTTGTATGCAAGTTGAATGTAAATGCTCAAAATATATTTAGTATTAAAGAAGTAGGAAAATAACATTAATACTTAAAAATTAATTTGGATATGAATTAATTAGACACTTCAAAAGATTGGAGGACCAAATTTACTCTTTGTTGTTTTTGTGTATGAAATGTTTTTTAACCTAGTGACCTTTGTAAACCACCAGTATCCGGAACCTATTATCAGGGACTGGCTAATTCGGCTCGAGATTTAATCACAGTTAAGGCTTTTCGCTCATCTCTATAAGTGCGTCTAGTGTGATTAAACCCGAGAGCTCTTCTCAAATGTCAGCCTGCATTGCCAATTGAGCCACAATCCATATGTAATTTCCTAGTTAAGGAGTGACCAATATAGCCAAGGTCATTTAGATTAAACAATTCATGTGTCCTCAACCTTAGGTGTCACATGTTATCTTAATGTAAGATTTGAAATTGAATGATCGAAAAGAAGGATAAGATTTGTCTATATCGGGTGTATTGATCTATCTATACATATACACTCAAGAAACATATAATTTTATGTGCCAAATTACACTATGTATTGTTTACTAATTCAACATAAGACTTGCCTTATTACCACATTATTATTATTATTATTAGCCTTCTAGCATATTGCATATCAATATCATGTTTTACTAATGTGTTATGTTGGCTTGCAGACAAGTAATTTAATTTTTTGGTATTAGCTTATTTGAGGGTATTTCAAGCAAGTTCTACATCACGATTTTGTTTGAGAATGAGAAATATTGTAGGAAAAAGAATGATGGATAAGAAAAATAATAAAATCTATTTCATATTAAATAATGTAATTTTCTCAATTTATCATTTAATTCTTCAATTCGGAGATTTCCTAATTTTGTGGGTTGGAGGAATTTTTTTTCTTTTGATGTTTGCTTACTCATTTCAAACAAGAGTAATATTTTCCCTTAATGTTTTTCTCATATATTTCTTTTCTCTAAAAAAAAAAAAAAAAAATAGGAATTTTTTTTCTTTTGATGTTTGCCGTTACTCATTTCAAACAAGAGTAATATTTTCGCCTAATGTTTTTCTGCAATATATTTCTTTTCTCTAAAAAAAAAAAAAAAATCCTTATTATCAAAACAAAGAGTAAATATTATAAATGTTAATTGATTTGCCTTACCTTTCTTTTTGTTGTTGAAATAATTAGGAGAAATATGGGCTCTTTTACTAACAAAGATAAAAACTGGGTTACGCAAGAGTATTGTTAATTGGGTTAGGTTTAAAATACGATAGATTCCCCTTGATTTGTTAAAAAAATAACCCTAGAACGGTACTCCTAACTTTTGTGGGAGACTCCCAATTATGCATTGTCAAATCCATTTTTATTACAATCAAGGTTTTTGCCAGTCACTGCAATCTAAAAAAAAAAAAAAAAAAATCCTTATTTCCAAACAAAGAGTAAAATAAAAATGTTAATTGATTTGCTTACCTTTCTTTTTGTTGTTGAATATTAGCATGCTCTTTTTCTACAAGAAAAAACTGGGTTAGCAAGAGTATTGTATAATTGTAGGTTAAAATACATAGATTTCCCCTTGAATTTTTAAAAAATAACCCTACGGTACTCCTAACTTTGTGGGAGACCAATTATGCATTTCAAATCCATTTTTTACATCAGTTTTGCATCATGCTAGTAGACACGCGTGAATTACACTAGCATCAACTAGGATAATTTAGTGAAAAATGGGATCCATTTTAATTGAAAATCAAAAGGTCTTAGCCCAACTTTAAATGCCTACGGCGTTGTTAGTAACCTGCCTCCTAGTTTGTGTTTATTGGCTCTTCAGTATTGTTATATCTCTTAAATACTTCTTAAAATTTATATCCAAAGTCTCCTTCCATCTTTCTTAATTCTCTGTTTCCTGCTCAAGAACTCTTTTCTTCTCAAAGATTTCACTGCTCAAGAATTCTCTCTATTATGTAAGTCCTTATTTCCTCAAGGTTTGAATTTCCATAAGATAAAAAGCATGGATTGACTTTTTCCATGATCATTTCAATGGTCTAATGATCATTTTAACAGTCTCTGATTATTAAATTATCTAAAAATTGAGATAAGTCTTTTCGTATTTGAAAAATGAAAAGTATAAAGTAATTCCGATTTTTTGGTTCTTGAATTAGGTTTCTCTGTAACTTTGTTATATAATTTTTATTTTAGTGATCGCTTTAGATTTATTAATTGCAATTTTTTGAGTGCGAATGGATTATTTCAGCTACGGTTTTGATTCAATTGATTATGTGATGAAATGATTGTGTTTGGTCCCTGAGAAAATGGGGGAAAATGATGAACTAATAAATAACCTTAATAAATTCAATTAACGCTCCTTTGAGTGTTTGTATCTACACACTGCTCTGCCAACATGGAGAAGTGCAGGATTAATGCAATGAACTTAGGGTGTATAATTAGTCTTTACAAAATTAAGGGTGTCGTAGGGTTATTTTTTAAAAAATTCAAGGGCAAATATATGTAGGTAGCCTATAATTGTATTGTCCTATAATTGTAGGATAATGGGGAACATTTACATGCTTCTAGTGTATGGCCTCATTCATGATTAAATAAGGATTTAATTAAAATAAATGAATAAAATAATAATTAATTTTTTATTTAAAAAAATGTAACTCTTTATTATTATTTTGTCCTTTTTGAGTGACAAGTACCAATATTCTTGCTTCAAATATTTTTATGATATATCTGTCGTCTATTAAACTACTTAAATCGGGTCTATTATTCATTATATGGATCAAACTAATGAAAAATAAGTTTTTATTGAAATGAGAGTATTTCTAACATATATTAAAAAAATAAAATGAAAATAATATTTAAAAAACCTCTATTTTCATTAATTCATAGCTCCATCCAGACAAATCTAATCCCAAATTTATTAGATTTAATTAGATGTATAGGGATATCAAAATGTGACCTATGTATGTATGAGGAAGGAGTGAGAATGAGAGTACATGTGGGAGAACGTGATCGAGGAAACTGATCGACTGACTGGGAAGAAGAGTTAGGAATCTAAAACACTTTGTTTTCTCTTTTCTACCTCTCTCAGTCTCACTTGCTAAAGATCATCATCTTCATTTACAATTCGAGAAGGACCTTATAAAAAGCAAAAGCTGCTGTTTATAAATATTTATTTGAACACACACACACACACACTAATCCAAAGCATCTCTCATGTTTTTGAACTCACACAAAACTGCAATCATCAGATTTGGCTTGGATTTCCGAGCCTTTTTCTAAATTTATTTGGATCAACCGTTAATATTTTCCTTTCTTTCGTATGCGTGTATGTGTGCTGTGTACAGCAAGTTCTGATATTTTTTGCTTTTTTTCTTTATTTATTGCCAAAGTTTAATGGACTGAAATTATACTGTGAGCTACACAATATGAATAGTCTTTTACTGTACTCATCAAATTGATAAAAATATTTATAGTCAAGATAACTTAAACTCGAGACCATCTATTTTTAATTTAAGTAAAAATACAAACAACTCAATTGAAAAAATTTTTAAAAACATAATTTATTATTTTTTAAAATATTCAAATGGGAAATCACGTTATATTTTTACGGAGTATAATATATAAATTAATGCTCACATTTCAATATCGACAATTTCGGGATTACTATACACGGAGTTATAATAATTTTCCATTGATTACTCAAAAACACTGAACACAGCCACCGACCAACGACCATGATATCATTACGCTTTCTCTCTCTATGTTTTTGGAGAGAGAGAGAGAGAGAGAGAAAGAGGAGAGTGCTTTATTCTTTGTTGGTAAGCAGCTTCTATAGCCTGCCTTGATTCTTGCAAAAGCGAAATGGAACTAACAGATTCCTTTCTTTCAACATGACCAATCTTCTTCTTTCGATTTTATACTGTTGCTACTATTCTTATAAGTTATAACTATTCCTGCTATCTACATGCACACTCACTAAACAACTTTCTTTTTTTTTTTTTACTGTTTTGATGATATTTTTGCCCAAGGAATTGTGCTACTTACTGTTTTGATGATCTTGTTTGGCTCAAAATGTCTTACTTGTTTAGAAGTTTATTTCTCGTAAAATATATTTTCAGAGAAGTTTCTAAAAGTATAATTTGAATATGGCTAATTGATATATTAAATTTTTAAGAAGTAAAATTGTATTAATGGAAAATTATTATAATAAAAATACCGTAATGAAAGTAGATTCAACTTCCTAAAGTTAAAACTAGATTTTCCCACTTCATCAAAACTCAATTTTTTTTTTAGTCAAATTACCCCTAACCAAATTTTAGGTGAATCCTCTCTTTTATATGTCATTTTTGGCTAAGTATTTCAAACAACTTTTCTACAATTTTCTAGACAAGTCATCTTTCTTTTTCTTTATGGAGAGTTTAAAAATATTATATGATTGACTAGTTAAATTCTAAAAAATACCATTAGACGATTGGATTAATAGTAATGATCTGCATCTTAAGATAAATATTATATAGAAGGTTAAGATTTTGAAATTTAAAGTCACTGCTACTGAAAGAGTTTTATCTAAATAACATCCCGATAGAATGTGGAGAGACATAATCAACAAAAAAAAAAAATGCTAATGCTATTATATATTTGTCTAACCAATAAAAAAGAATGTTGACTTCAATTAGTACACTATCCAAAAAAAAAGAAGAAAAAAGCTGAAGAATAATTCAAAAGGATAAAAGAATGGAAGATACTCCAAAGGGGAAAAATAAAATTCCATAGCTGATTTTGGGGTTTGATGCTACATAATGATGGCTATGATTGTAGACGTTATGGACACATTGTTGGTTTTCTTTGGACACACTTTATTGTGACGCTAATTAATCATCTCTTGCTAGTTATGTTAATTATTTTATTCATTTTTATTTTTAATTGTTTTCGAAATACAATAAAATTTAAAAGTAATTGCAAGGTTCTAGTCCAAAATGTAAATGTAAAATGTAAATGTAAATCCATACATCAGTTGAAATTAAAGAAGTGAAAATCACCTATAAAATTTTAGTTGAACCGGTAAGCAACTTCAATCTCTGTAAGGGTGAAAATACAAATTCAATTTTTACAAAATATACTTTGGTGAAAGGGCAAAAAACCTTTACACTTTACAATCTGAGAGTTCGGTAAATTAGAATTTTGTCTCACATCACATTTCAATTTCAAAGTCAAGAACTAAAATTGAACCAATGCTTATGTTTTTTATCCGAATGCTAAGTTGGAAGCTAGCTTAAGGGTTGGTTTAATTTAGCTCTTCACACCAATCGATAAAGGTTGTTGATAGTTAATGACTAATGGTCGGTAGCTATTAGCTAATGATTGTTGATGTTTGGTAAGAGCGATTGCGGCTGCTATGAAAATGTGAAATAGTGATTAAGGATTGCTTTTTTGTGATATATATATTTTTAAGGTGAATATATATTCTTATTTTAGTGTATTATTACTAAATAATATAAGTTTTTAAAAATAATAATTATTAAATAATTATAAAGAATAGCCACGTGATATGGTTGGTCTTTTCATTTATATAAGAAGTAAGAGATTTTAAGTTCGAGTCTTCAAGATCACAAGTATTTTCACTAATTTAATGAGTGCAGGAAAGAACTATTTCCAATTGTATAACCCGTGATATTATTTCGTATTTCAGCCTATCGAATCTTCCAATAAATTAGAAATAAGTATATAGAATATAATTACAAAAAATATTAAATTTTAAAAAATAATTTTAGCAATTATTTTTATGAGATTAATGAAGTCTAAATAGTGTATAAATACAAATGACATGCTAATTCATAAAAAAGGTTGAAAATGTAGTTGATCGAACATAACATATTTGTTTTTTTTCTCTTTTATATTTTAATATTAAGAGAATAAAATTTAAATTTAAATTTATTATCAAACTGTATATATATTTATCATTAAATTGTGTATCGGCGTAATTATTACACGGACGTTGAACATACATCAATTGAACGAAAGCTCCCCCACATAACGTTAATTGTTGGATTCGAATCCGCTTTCTAAGTAAAAATGAAATGGAATAGTGTCCAAATCAAGTCTTTCCGTTAAGACTCAGCAGTCAGTCAGCAGTACTATCCAAAGCACAGTTAAACAGTCAGTCAGAAATATACAGTTAGCACCAGAATATAAATAAAAAAAGAGTAAACGTCACGTAAACAGAATCAAGCATGATATAGAATAGCTGCCCACTGGGTGCACCACCGAATGGTTTATATTTACCATTGGATCATCCGGGTTAAATTCGTTGATGGAATCTAATAAAAAAATAAAAAATAAAAAATAAAAAATAAAAATCGGCGCTAAAATTTAATCACGGTCCACGGTCATATATTCGTGGGGTTCATAGTTATTTTCAGAAATAACCCTCCATGATCTTGATATACAAATAACATTCGTTGATCGAATCTAATAAAAATAATAGTAATACTCCATTTTATGTTAAAAATAGTGTTCAGTAATTATCAATTGAAATGACGCAATAATCTTTTTCATTCCCCGTAAGTTTTAGAAACAATTTACTTTTCAGCAATCAGGTTTAGTCTAGTAAATCTTTTTACTTATATGGTGATTGAGAAATTTCAAATTAGATACTTTTTTATCGTAAGAGTTTTTATTAATTCAGTACGTAAAGAAAATGATTACTCATAGAAAATAATTACTCATATTGTACGGTTTATAATATTCTTTTGGCTTGTTTCACCTACTGATGAATAAATAAGTAGTCTTTCAATTTCATTTGTTTTATGCATTTACATAGAAAGTTTACATAAAAATTAATGACATGATTCAACTAAATTGCCACCTCTATAGATACCACATGCTTTTCAACCCTTTAAATTCAAAAATAAAAATGAAAATAACAATATCACATTAATATATTTTTAAAAATATATAATATTATAATTATTGTTATTTATTTAAATTAAATTATAATATTAATATAGTTACTAATATATCAAATTTTTCATTGTGTTTCATTATTAATCTAACACTAGTTATTTTCATGATTATTTAATTCAAAAAATATCCAATACCAATTAATTTCATGACTTAAATTTAAAAATTTTTACATGTCCTAAAAATATAGCATTTTATTATCGAATTAATACTTCACAAATAAGGTTTAAGTTATAGTAAACCACGCTCCTTTCTTTTTCTGCGGATGGCCACTAGTTATTTTAAGTTATTATCGAATTTCATTATTAATCATACTAATATTTCTTTTAGAAGTAAAATCACTCTAATATTATTAGTATAGAAATAATTTTCATCATTTAAAATATTTTTACTATTTGTTTTGTTTAAAATATATAGTATAATATTTATTTTCAATTGTATTGAAAATTAAATATTATACTAATATTTTATTTTTAATAAATTTTACTATTTCAATTTATTTTAATACACATATAAAGTTTTGATAAAATTTACACCATTCATCCCCGGTCCACCCTTTTACCCTCTATCTTCAAGGGATGGTTAACTATTTCAATTCTATTTTAATACCACATATAAAGTTTGATAAAAATTTAAACACCATTCATGCCCCGGTCCACCCTTTTTACCCCTCTATCTTCAAGGATGGAATGACCGGCTGGATCTGGAAAGCTAGGTTTTTAACTGATGTGTTTTCACCTCCCAACAATGTTTAGGGTTATTTTGGATAATTGCAACGTGTCAATTTCGGGTCCGACCCGATTAAATTTGAAACCGTGCCACTTTTTTGAGAAGTGCTGGGGCACCGGTGCGCTGGATTTGTACCAATCAAAACCTTATAGATAGACTAGCAGGATAACGAGGAACAGCATTGAAGCGCGTGTAATTCAAAAAGATTTAAGTCACTAAGGAACCAGAGGCCAATTTTTCAGGTCCACATACTGACAAAACAGTACTTTTGTCACCCTAGTGGCAGTCGTGACAAGCGCCCAACGCGCTTCACTGGTCGTTCAAGTTCACAGGAAAGGGGTCAGAGTCAGACATTTCGAAATTCGCACTTTATTCCCTTCCCGTATCCAGTAGTTGGAGAAGAGAAAGAATGATCTTTTGACTGCCTTTTTTCCATTCCCTCTCTGCTTTGTTTTTTTAAATTGAATTTTTTTTTTTTATTAATTTAAAAACTATAAGAAAATAAGTCGTGATACCAATTAGTTTACAGTTTAATTAATTTCTGCATATTTTATAAAAAAATATCAAAAAAATAATTAATTTTTCCTTATAATTATCTTCACACTCTTTAATTTTTTAACTTTATAAAATTAAAAGACTATATTAAATGAGGAGATAATTTTTATATTTTTAGTAGCTGGAATAATAATAATGTAAAAATAAATTTCATATTAAAACATAGAAAATAAATGTATAGTTGATAATCAATTAATTAATATTTTCACCACACGATATAGCCTTGCAATCTTTAAAGTTGTTATTCTCTTTCTAAGACATACAGTTTGTGGAAAAATCACAACCTCATGATGTTATGGATTTTCAAGTTATTTTGAATTGAGAAGGGAATTTGGAGTCTTTTGAGACCTCCTGTCTTTAGTGTATCACCATTTTCTTTTCTCATAACTAAAGTACCATTACATATTATATTACAAAATCATTCAGCAATCTCAGTCTCACCTAACAATGAATGTTTTTTTTTTTTTTTTTTTTTTGGTCACATATATGTTTAGCAATTAATTAATTTATAAAAAAAATTATCTCTTTCATGCAACCAAACATGGACTGAGTACTTAATTAATAATAATGTATACAAAATAACAAAAATTTTATAAAATTGTACGAACAACCTGCATAGTAAAAAGAATTGGTTTTTTTTTTTTTTTTTTTTTCCTTGGAGAGTTGAAGTCACTAAACTCAAAGGTGGATCTCATTATATTTCTAGAAGAAAGAGGCCATACTATTTTTTTTTTTTTTTTTTTTCCTTGGAGAGTTGGAAGTCACTAAACTCAAGGTGGATCTCTTATATTTCTAGAAGAAAGAGGCAACTAGACATGTGAATAATTCATTGAGAGTGTGTCTGTGTTTGTGCAATGCATAATATATAAAATAAATACTATAAGAAATTAATTTATAATCTACCATGCACTAACATTAAAAGCTATTTTTATATTTCGGGGCTTTGTTAAAGAATTCTCTATTTATTTCTATATATGACTTATAATAACAAGATGCATCATGCATAATTAAGTTACATCGATTAATTAACTGTTGACCCAAAGCATTATTAGTTATATGTACGATCTGATAATAAATTTAAATTTGAATCTCTCCTCTCTTAATATTCAAAAACAAAAAACTGATAACCTAATTAAATGTATTTTAACTGCAAAGTTTAAGAGCACAAGTTGATTATCACTTTTCATATTTATGGATTCTAGGGAGAGTTGATTTACACAACCTTCCCTTGTGATAAACTAAATCAACCTAAAATTTGTCGAATAAGAAACTATCATAAACGAAATTTGTCATGCATTAATTATACTATCTCCTAGTATACGAGAAAGCAAATAATCATCGGTGCCGGAATTAGGGTTTTCACCAAGGAAAAAAAAGTTCTCTCTTTTATGGACCGACCTAATTAGAATTAACACCTAATATTCATAGACAAATTAATCATATGCAATAAGCTATACTGACACAGTGATCTAAAAGCTTGTGAAGTTGGATTAATTGGTCATAAGAAGAGGCTTATGTGCTCATAAGGCTCAAACAAGTTGTTGTGTGCAAGAACATATAGATAAACTTATGCCTTGTCTAACCATATATATTATATACCATATATATTATATATAAAATTAAAGTAGGATCAGTAATTTGACAGTTAAAGCATTCAAATGGTATCCAAACCCAACAAAAAGAGCTTTAAATTCAAATTTTTTTCAAGCTTTGACCAATAGATCAAACGCTACTCTATGCATTCTAATTTCAAAAGAGGACGAAATCACACTTTGCATCTTGATCAGGCTCTTATATGAATAATCAAACTGGTCTTTTTCTTGACATTTAATTCTTAAAGCACCATATCTTTAAATCATACTTATATAATTCCAAAGTTTTGAACTGTGTCTGTTATAAATTTAAAATCTTAATCCTATAACAAAAAAACAAGAACATCGTTAAAGCTCATTCCTAATTCACTTTTTTCAGAAATAAACTTTATAGCATTTTTTTTATCAGCAAAAAAGAATTTTTATTTGAGAATTAAATATAAATAAACATATGTTCATGAAAAACTCAATTACACCCAAGCCATTAGGCTTTCCCCAATATACCTTATCCTATCCGAGAATATAAATTTTATAGCATTATAGCGAATCGCATTAAAGTTTGAAAATTAAAAGAATTATTAGTTTATAATTTGGACCTTCTAGGAAAATTCATTTACAACATGGATTATTAAATTTAAACAAGAATTTCGCTATTTATAGAATTAATTAAACTTGGGATTCAATAAGTATATAGAAGACTACTGCAAAATATATAATTTTCAGTCCAAAGATTTCAATCTTGATGAGCACATGAAATGATAATTAATTGAACTCCATATATAAATTCATCAGAAAACTGATCACTGTGGTAAACATTCTAACATTACATTGCAATATCTAAACGTACACTAAGAAATGAAGTAAATCAAAAACCAAAGGTGGGGAAAAATAAAATGCAAAAGCTATAATTCTAGGGTTTTCTAGCTCATATGTCTTTAGAGAAGCAAATTTCTTGATTCATCTTCTGAGCTCTTCCATATAACTTAAACACAAGAACTATAAGTTCTTTGAGATATGGAATTACAAGAAGATCGATGCTGAGAAACAGTGAGATCCTACTTCAGAAAAAGGAGAGGAAAAAAAAAAAAAAAAAAAAAAGATCCTACTTCAGAAAAAGGAAAAAAAAAAAAAAAAAAAAAAACTTAGCTTCATGAGCTTCATTCCATGGCAAAAGACTTATAATGGATTGCTAGTAGAAGAAGAGCTAAAACTAGAAAGATCTGTCCATGCAGTTCCAGTCCAATAGTGATCATTCCCTGTCATACCCAGAAGCTGTCTTGACAAATTCAATTCTGGATTATCTTCCATTTTCACTGATGCGAACTGGGTTGTTAAAGAACTTGATATCTTTGGCCTGACTTGACCTACCCCGCCACCATAACCAGATGGTTCACCACCACCACTACTTTCAAATGGGTATAACCCTGAATTAGAAGAAGAAGAATCTAACCCACCCAAGAAAGGAAATTGCGGCCCTTGATGTAACCTCCACTGCTCTAGACCACCCACTGACAAAAGTGAACCACCAACGCCACTGCCACTGCCACTTCCACAACCACCACCACTACCACCAAGACCAACACTAGCTAAAGCACTCCCTATTTGAAAATTCAAGTCACTTGGTCCTCCAACTTGACCTGAAAGGGCACCATAGTTTAACCCGATATCTCCAGTAGCAAATTCGGATAGATGATGAAGAGGAGCCATGAACCTTAACGGTGGAACCTGTGGTACAAGGCCTAGCATATCACTGGTTCCACTATTAGATGATACGGTACTTGAGGAACCAGAACCCGTTGGGCGATCACCACTGACCGGAGATTTTGAGTTGCTTCCTTTGCTTCTTTTGTTTCTCCTACAACCACCACCAACTGGGACATTCCTTAGAGCACCTCCTCTTGTCCAGTACCTTCTACAGGTTTTGCAGAAGTGTCGAGGCTGCGTAAGACTGTAGTTGTTGAAATAGCAAAATTTTGTGTTTGTTGATTCACATCTTGGGCATTTTAATGCTGTCTCTGGCATAGGTATGTTAGCCAGACGGGCTCGATCTGCCATTGAACCAGGTCGGATCGAGCCCGCACCTCCGCTTCCATGAGGTTGAGGAAGTGGTGGTGGAGGTGGAGGTGGAGGAAGCTGATGAGTGTTTGCACCACTAGTTCCGCCAGGCTGGTGGTGATTATTTGGTTGCTGTAAAATAGAAAGAAGAACAAATATCTGGTATATTCAAAATAAAGATACAAGAAATAAAAGTAACAAGAATATTTATCTTTTGAAACAATCTTTTGCTTTTTAGGCAAAGAAATAAAGAAACCTTAAGGACCAAAAAAAATTCAAGAAATCCTTACTTGTTGCCAGTTGGCTGGATCAAGATAAGCTGGGATAGAAGAGAAAACCATGGTTCAATTCTTGAGCTATAGCTTTCTCTCTTTTCTTTTTTCTTGTAAAGGTTGATTGAGTGGTTCTTAATTTTTGTGAGATAATACACACAAGTGGAGAATCAAATCAACAAGAGGAGGAGTTTTAGTATTTGCAGAGAAAGATCCAGAGAGAGAGAGAGAGAGAGAGAGAAAGGAGAAAGCAAGAAAGATTGGAGGTGGGAATGAAGAGGAAAAATAAAAGAGAGGCCTTAGCTTTATATATATTTATATATTTATGTTTATTACAAATCAGTTTTTGTTCCTTCTAAACTTGGTATTTTTTTAATACTGCTTTTTAGGGTTTAGAGAAGATGATGTTTCTTAACTCATAAGCTTCTTTATGATTCTTTGTGGGGAAAAGAGATTGGGTCGCCTCCTCTTCTCTCTCTTGCATGGAGAAAAGGCTTAATTGTATTTGTGTATATGTATATGAGTGTTTTAATTACTTAGTATGAGAGCGAGAGAGAGAGAAAGTGTGCTGACCAGCTTATACTACTGTAACTGTAGTGTGTTGGCTTAATTAAGTTTAATTAAATATTCAAATGGGTAATTACCAATTCAAATTATTAATAAGTTAATGACAAGAAATGTTAATTTAAGAAAAGAAAGTCCGGTCTGTTCCCTACGCCCTCCAACCCACGCTCTCTACTTTTTGCATGGGAATATATATTTACATACAGATCATATATATCTCCTCCCACAGTCTCTATACGCGCGTAGTTTCACTCTCCAGCATTTCAGAGATGGCAACAAATTCAGTATTTTTCTGTACTTGCACACCATGAGTTTTTTCTTTTCTTAATTTGTCATTTTCGAGCTTAAAGCCCCAGAAAAAAAAATGTAATTAGCCATCTAATTATGTGATTTTTTTTTTTAAGATGTGATTACCTAATAGCAACTTTTTTGTAATACCTTGAATTTTATAATTTATTCTAATTACATACTAATTTGACATTTTTATCATAAATACCTATAGACGCTCCATTTTATGTAAAGAATTTATTTATGCAACTTCGCACATTATAAATTATATTAACATAAACTTTGTCGAAAAAGAAGCTATTACAAACAAATTTTGTCATGCATTTATTATACTATCTCCTAGTATAATTAAGGTTTTCACTAAAAATTGTCAAGGATTCTATGATATGTCAACGCTATTAAATACATCTTTCTATATAAATAATTAAACATTTATATCATACAATTTTGTCTAAATAAAGTTTATTGTTAAGAAAAATCGTTCCATTGTAGCAGTTGCAGCGATAATAGGTGTAATAAGTAAAAGTAAAAACTAAGAATTAATTAAATGATAGAATTTTTCAAAATGAAATAAATCAAAATTTTCAAAGTTTGAGTTACAAATATATTGAATTTGGTAATATTTATCACAATGCATATTTTTGAAAAAATAAATAGAAAATGAAATAACAAATAATACATGATATTGTTTTAGTAAATTTATTGATATATAAATAATAAAATAGAGTAATACGACTCCGAGGGTAAAAGTAGGTACATTAACTGAAAGTTGTTGCAAGTGATATGCAAAAAATATAACAAAAAAACAAAACTTATTATTACCTCTTAAGAAGTTCTTTAATTTCATGCTTCTTCCATCTAATTAATTTTGTTAAATATTTTTTCTATCCATTTTTTTATGTCTGTAAAGTTTTGTACGGTGATTAAAGAAGTAATGAAATCACCAAATAAATTATAACAAAAAGTACTTAATTTGATTAATTTTTCTTTTATCATTAAAAAATTGAGGGAGAGAACTCCTCCAATACTCAAAAAAACAAAAAAAAAAAAAAAAAAACTCTCCCTGTCTGTAAGTTTTGTAACTGGCTGATTAAAGAAGTAATGAACAATCACCAAAATTATAACAAAAAGTACTTAATTTGATCTAATCTTTTCTTTTTCAATTAAAAATTGAGGGACGAAGAACTACCTCAATACTCAAAAACAAAAAAAAAAAAAAAAGAAAGAACAATATTCTGGAGGAAGAGAAAATATACTAAGGGCTATAACTTATGTAGTGAAGTGTAAGATTACGAGCTTTGGTAATATATCTAATTTTAAAAAAAAAAAAAAAAAAAAGAAAAGAAAAACAATATTTGAGGAAGAGAAATATACTAAGGGCTAACTTAGTAGTAAGTGTATTACGACTTGGTAATATATCTAATTTTAAATTCTTTCTTCCCCGATACTCAAAAAAAAATTTGAAAGAGAAAGAAACGAGAAGGTAATAAGATGAGCTTTAGAAAATTGATGAAAATAGCAATCATGGTAAGTAAAAACAAAAGTAAAATTGAAAAAATTAATTAATATTTCTTGATATTTTAAAACCATGGATAATTTAGTAAAATGACAAGTAGATGGAGAAAGTAACACATATATAATGCATAAGATACACATATCATTAATATATTATTGCAGACTTTTATAAATATGCCGCCAACCACATATAGTCTGGTTAAGCTTTTCATATAAGAGTTTTCACTAATTTAATAAGTTAAGAGTAGGGCTATATCTTTTGTGTGGCATATCTTATTATTTCGATTCATTACACCTCCTAGTGAAAAGAAAATTATAAATATTATTAATCATTATTTTTAACATTAAATATCAAATTAAGTTAATTAATACTATTAAAATCAACATTTTATTATAATGTGAAATTTGAATTAAAGGTCATTACTCCCTCCATTCCATATTAAGTGTCCATTTATCTAAAAAAAAAAGTTCAATTTAAGTGAAAATAGAATAACATTATACAACTATTTTCAAATACAAATGACTCATAAGTTAATGCAATTAATTTTTTATCAATTTACAAAAGGAAATTTTAGTAAAATATATCTTAGTAAAATAGAAGGAGCATTTTATTAAGAGTATGAACTCTAATTTCAAACTTGAGTGTCTGAGGCTACAATTTATTTATTTCATCAAATATAGGTATAAAACCTCTTCTATTTTCAACTTTAACTCTCTCCATTCCATATTGAGTATCTGGTATAGAAATTTTCACTAAGATTGAGAAAATTATGTCGAATTATTAATAGGGCTAATATTTTATTAAAATATCGTTTCAGGAAAAATATAAAAAAATTAATTGCATTGACTCATATGACAATAAGGATGTATTTTGAAATAATTATAATTTATAACTGTAATATTTTTATTTTTTTATTTTGGCTAAATGGAAACTTAATATAGAATGGAAGAAGTGTATAATGTGGTTTGTGTTTGCTATATCTCTATGAAACTTTCTAAGACATAACAAAGTTATCACCAGTAGGACTTTGAAAGAGCTACCCCAATCAGATTTCGAATATTTTAAAATTCACAAATTAACAAATGAGTCGAACCGATTAAAAAAAAAACAAATGAGTCGAACCAAATAGAGTTCAGTATTATCAAATTAATGTAAAGTTAGTGGAACCAAAGTGTAATTGAAGTTACATTTTTTAATCAATTTAAGAAATATATCAGATGATTCATGTGTTGAAAAAAAAAAATAATAACATCTACATTTTTCATAATTTATATGATAAATAAGTAAAATTTAATTTTTTTTTTTGAAACTTTGTAAATTTAATAATTTAATAAGATTTTTATAAATGGTTCATGAGTTTAGAAGAGTGAAGTTTTCCTAAGCTTAAGATGACTTATCTATTATATGAGATAAAAAAAGGATTTTTGAATCAACTTTATACCAATTAAATTTCAAATAGCTTAATTTATTTGCTTATGCACTAAAGATGAAAAAAAAAAACTATCTACCGGTTGTAGCTCAATTGGCAACGCATGTTAGACATGTGGAAAGTACTATCAAGTTTGATTTGCACTAAACGCATCTGTAAGAAGAAGTGAAGAACTTTAACTGTGACTAACCTTTTATGAGTCTGATGCAGTACAAACGAAAATCACTCTCATATAAACTTGATTCTTTTTTATGATTTTTTTTTTTTTTTTTGTTACTTTGATTTTAGAGACCACTACAATGATTGTTAGGACTCATTGCCAACAAATTTTAAATTTATGTATTGGAGTGTTAAGCAATGAGCCAAACCAACCTCTTTTGCTCAACATATAAATTCTTTTAGGTATTTTTTATGAAAAAGCTCGTTGCACTCTTATTTGATTTTAATTTATTAAATATTTTAATTTATAAATTTGAAATTATTAAAATTTTATTAATTTAATTAATTAATTATTAATTTAATTTATAATTGAATATTAATTTATTGACTACTTTAAAAACACATCAATTTGTAAAAATTAGGTCATTAATTAAACACTTAATGGATAATTAAACGATATGAAAATAATTATTTTAAACCGTATAAATCACACATCGAAATAGCATATTTCATATAAAAATCAAAATTTTTTTAAAATTATCATTGATAGAGCAACAGATATGAAATTATTAATAAAGTAAAATTAAGAATACCAAAAAATCTAAGTTTAAAGCCATGATGCCACGAGGTTGTTTCATCAAAATTCTGCAGTTAAGTTACGTATTTGGACCTTTTTTTTCTAGAGTAAAACCAGAAGGTATATTCTCCTTTGAACAGTAAAATGTAAAAATTATTTTTTACCATCACAACAAATGCATTTCTTGAAAACCGAAATTGCTCTCACCCTTGTGATAATACTCTAACCAACAAGTTATTGTTATTGGTGAGCCAAACCAAACCTATACTTTTAAACATAATTAATATTTGTATTCGCATTATATATAAAGATATACAAAACTAAAAATCAAAATAAAATTTACCAGTCTAATTTACTAATCGAGCCTCAAGAAGTAAGGTCAAGCTTAGTTCAATCATATGCCTATGAGTGAACTTTTACTAACACTAACACAAGCTGGTCCAATCTAGAATAGTTCAAATGTTCATCTGCGACATTGCAAGTAATCTATTATAATTAAATATTTGAAGAAACCATGCAACTAATTTAACAACCATTAGTAGAGATATAACCAACAAAACAGAATAACAAATCGACTATACACAATCAAACGTTTTACAAACTTATTTACACTGTTTAGATCTAAAATTTTCAGAATCAACAAGTGTCAAAATTAGCTTCTCTAGTCTCTTAGAACTTAGAGTTGGTTTGATAGCATCTGGACTCCCATAGGCAACACAAGGATCTTTGCCTAAAACAGTATTGCCTGCACACCAACCCCCTGGAGTAAACCCTCCATCAGATCTCATCAAGAGCTTTTCATCAATTTTGTTAAGAACAGGATCATCCTTAGCAAATTCACGAGCAAAAGGGGCTCCGCTTTCAACCATGTCATTGAAATGCTCCAAAGCTAGAGATATGGGATGTTGCTTTGGAGGATTGTCCCATTTTATGTAATGCAAGTCATGGTTAATAGTAGTGTTTTGATAATCCTTATGGTTGCAGACAACAGTATGGAAGTAACCTTCTGGAGATGACAGGAAATTTGTATAATACATAAGAAGAGTGCGAGGGAGATTATCCCATCCCCAAACACAGAATTCAAGAAAAGACCTTGTCAGCATCACCCATTCAGATCCTGAAAGAAGATAATTTGCCATTCTAAAATGAAAGGTAAAATATAACTAAAGCATGTCTGATGTGCCAACTAAAGTTATGGAAAATGCATAAAATGTGCAAAAGAAACAGAACTCCAATGCATATTCAAGATCAGCACATTTTTCCATTTGTTATATAATTATATTTTATGCCCTGAGCTAAATTGTATTTGACAAGTTTGATGTAGAGAGTTCCCCCCATGCCAGCAGTAGAAGATCTAGAAAAGTGAGGTTCATATAATATATACTATCCTTTTGTATTTCAACCTAAGGATTTTTTCAAGCCAACTTCCGTTCAATGAACCTAAATCACCATAGTGAGATGAAGTCTCCCATATATACTGAAATTATAAAAATATAGGAGGAAGTAATGCAAATAAAAAAATTGAATATTTATATGATGAGAAAAAGAAAATTTTTCTCAGAGTTCTTGACAAGTTTCCAGATTTTGAAAATAAGACATAAAATTGCAACATAACTAGTATTCTCAAATATATTTTTCTCCATATATGCTACCATTCCTCATTTTGTTGAAGAACATATTTGCTGTATATTATTATAGCCACGGGTGAGCTCAATGTCACCTTCAAAGGCAATTACACTAAGAATAAGAACTGTGCTTGTCAAAGTCAATTGCATCATTAGTCGGGTTAGAGTAAAATAGTAATAATAATTAGTGGATAACCGTATTTGTAGAAAAAGAAGTTTCAAAGATAAAAAAATTATTGCAGTCCAATTCAAATAATTTATGAGAGTCAATTGTTTAATAAATATATAATTTCGTTATATTTTTCCAAGAGAAGTGGGTCCTTGAACCCAACTTTAATATTTATGAATCTACCTCTGCATGCCTGTCAATTTACAATAAGAAATGTGAACTCTTGTGAGAATGAGCCAGCCTCAAAGTGAAATTCTGTTCATTCAACATAACCTATTGTGGGTCTTAGAACCTATCTTCTGCTAACTCATCAATTTTCAGACAAACCATTTTGGACTGGATCCTTACCCATCTCTGTATTTTAATTTCCCTTACAAGAAGAACACCTATTTAATCCAAATATTTTACCATCTCATTTAGTTCTACCACTGACATTCAATGCTCTCTTACTTAAAATGGTTTGATAGATGATTCCATCTATTCAAATAGAAAGCAATGAAAAATATATGAAACATTCTTAGTATTGGCATGAAAAGTAATTAGAAGACGTAATCCAGAAACTGAAATTTAAAAACTGGAGATAAATGATTTTATGAATAAAGCATATGTAAAAAAGCAATACCCATAAATAATTTGAAAGCAGCAGGCAAGGATCTTTTCTCCTTTGCCCAGAAAACACCAGATTTCTTCGAATGATATAATCCCGGATCTATAATTATAGGTCTCGCTCTTTGGTACCTGCAAGATTCCAATCGGAGTTAGTCACAGATAAGCCTTAGTCACCCGGACATCTTTCTATATGACATAATTTACATATCCTCACTCTTTCCAACCAATACTACTTGTGTGCTCCAGGAAGTTCAGATCCCTAGGCAAGTATGAAAAAATATGCAAGATATCTGAAACAAAAAGCAGCGCTTATGTCAGGCAAAAAATATGTATTTCTTTTCTTAAGTTAAAACCCTGAAATTGCAAAAAAATCATAGATCTGGATGCTCATAGAAAAATCATGATATATTAGAGGTCATTTTCAAGTGATGTGAAAGCCAAAAATAGTTGTCCAAGCATATACTTTGAAGTCTGATTGCAAGACATCCTTCCATAACTATCAACTGACATTACAACTTAGATGTTTTCTCCCCTTAAAAGCAAAATAAGCAGGTCATTTAACAATGTCAAGTCATGTACTAAGGAACTCAAGGGGCTGACAGTAAGTCAACTCAGTAACTTCAGCATTCATGCTATCATCAATACTGAATATTCCCTCAGTCTTGAGTTATGGTCCTTGGCAAAAGCAAATACAATTAACTAATTTCAAACAATATCTCTTTCACGCTCTTAAATCTTCTCTTTTGGTCTAATGGTGGGGGCTTTCACCCTCCAATCCTAATGGTCAAAACTCAAGACCTCCAAGATTGAATCCCAAGCTTTAACCAAAATAATGTTCCCTTGGAGATTCTTCTCTCTTACTATTTAAAATATTAGTACTCTCCCATGATTGAAAAGTGAACTTAAACTGCAAGTCTAGGCACGTGAATAAGTATTAAACTGTTTTGTTGAGTGTATTAATGAGTGCATGAGGAATGTATCTAGTATAAGTATATGTATTACGGTGCTTTAGAGGGTGTAATTAATGTAATGTTGGGCTTTGTTTGGAAATTAAAGGAAGGAAACATAATGGAGGAAGGAAAATATTGACGAATTGTCAACTTTATTTCCGTTGTTATTTTACACCCTTGAGTTTGGACATAATGAAGAAAAGAAAATAAATACTATTTTTCTTTATTGCAAATTGGGCAAAATTTTAGACTAAAGGGAATCTTATTATTGAAAATTGACAATTTACACCCTCATCAGAAATGTGGAAATTGACAATTATTAGAGATTTGGGGGGTATTTTGGATAATTTCATAAAAATAGTAAATTTCACACTTTTCTTGGTTATTTTCTCTCAAATTGGAGGGAAAAATAAGTTAAATTTTACTTCATTATTTTCTTTCCCTTTCCCAAACAAGGGAAAACCCTTTTCCTTAGGTATTCTCCACAGCTATTTTCTTTCCATAAAGAAAACGATCCCATTCAAACGAAGGGTTAGATTGTAGATGCTTGTATGGAGAAATATATAAATATCATTGCAGTTCTTATATATGGGAGAATAGAACAGATAGAATTTTTTTCTGATGTATGAAGCATGTCTTTTATGTTACTTCCTCATCTTTAATTACCTGTGTTTATATCTATAAATTTTCCAGTAGAGTGGTAGGCTGGTAGCAAAACTCAACTTGATCCCCGCAGGAACAAGGAAAGAAAAATATACAATTACCCATTTTACAGGAACTCTCTCTTGAAGTTGTATCCCATTTAAAAAAATGTTTACATTATAAAGTGTGAGAATTTCTTATGTTTCATGAATTTCAATTGAAAGAGTGAGTTCTATGCCAGGACTTTCACTAAGAGGTCAAAAGAAATCTTCCAAAGGAGAAAAAAAATGCCAAGTCTCTTGAGAAGGGAAGCTGTGAATAAAAACTCCACAGGGAAGACATTGTGGTACAACAAGCATCCAAACAAAGATTTTGTGAATCATTTCATGAGAATGTCAAAATGACAGAACCTATTTAAATGACAATTTTATTGGAGATGGTTCTCAAGGAATCACATACAAATTTAATTTTCTGCCAAGCATTTGCTGTATGAAAAATCTAGTCCTGATTTTTTTCCTAGTTTTGTGGTAAGCATCAATTTTGAAGAAATATATTATGTAGTCAGTGTTTATAGGTAAAAGTTATTAAAAAAGTGCTTTGAAAGTAATAAGGCACTTGACATTTTTCATCAAAGATGTGAACAATAAAGAGGAATATGAAGTAAAAAATACAGCCTTGAACATTTGAGAGAAATTCATGAATTTGAAATTAGTTATGTATACTATATGATGACAAGTTAAGAGTTGAAGGAGTTAAAGAGCAACATTGAAGAAAGAGAAGCTTTTCATCGAGAAATCTCGTACCAATGATCGATGAAGTGAGGCACAATAAACCCTTGAAAAGGAGAAAATAACAACTAGACATTTCCCTCATGATTGAAGTTTGAGTTTTGAGCATCAGCGATAAAAATATGAGGAAATCACAAATTGAAGTTTTAGGGGGAATTTAGAAACTAAATATACTAATCTAGATGCATGGAAGAAAAATTAGATTTGAGTTATTTCTGCATATCTACAAATAGGCCAGGAAAACACATCGACAAATGCATGTACTAGAGTATTTTTGATATTTGCTAGAGTTTCATATTTACTTCTTTCTTTGGAAGATTGAGGAGGAGGTTTGTTATGAGTAAGATATGAGACCCGGCACCTACTCCTAGATAGTCTCACCTTACCACTAGATGAAAATGAAGACATATTGTTGCTGCATTTAGTAGGGTCAGATGAGCTGTCTTCTATAAATGTAATGTGTTTCAGTTGTTACTCTCACAACGTAATTTCTTAAAATTTTGTCCTTATGTGCTCCTACAGGCTAAAACATAATATCAAAACTTTAAATTTTTTAACAAGAACTCTTAACAGGGAAATCCTTAATTTATCTAACTTCAAGTCATTTCAAGAAGAGGGAGTAAAATGGATAACACTTAATATGTTAAACACAAATTACATCCCTTCCGCCCTCCATATATAGCTAGCTAGATAGACGTTTGTATACTTCTCCATAAATATATCTACTCTTTAAATTAAGTAAATCACGCACACACACACGCAAAAGAACACGCACATATTCCTAAAGTACATTCTTCACACATTCTAGTGAACACATTGAATACTAACAGTGTAGCACGCACTTTTTCAATACTTATCCAAGTAACTGGACATAAAAATTTGTTTTTCCAATATCCTCTTAATCTTAAATTTACGACCTCACCAAAATCTTTCACATCATTTTTGTTCATTAACACTAGGAACTCGAACTAAGTACTCCGACCATAACAAGGAGGAAATCTCTAACTGCAACTATTTTACTTTGCAATAACTGAGTATGCCATGCCTAATAATTATTGCCAAATTGCTGGATGAAAGCATTTTTCCCTTCAATTTTGATCTTTTAACTCATTTCACCCTGCTCTAACCACATTCAATTTTGCTACAGCATACGGTGGCCTATCAAACAGGTTCCTAACTCCTAAGAACGCCAAGATATGTACATTATGCCAAAATCCAACTATAAAAGACTTGGCATTTAGAGCAACAAGTAACCTTTAGAATATGAACCCCATTTCCCATACTTAAAAAAATAAAAGTACACTGTAAAGTAGTACAAAGCAACACAAAAATCACATTTCATATAGCTTTCAGTATTAGCATATTTTATAATCAGAGACTAGTTAACAAGCAATTCAAGCACTGGCTAAAAAACCAAAGAAACAAGACAAGACAAATGCCAATATTACTTTACCATCTTGAGGCATTAGAGGATAATCCGAAGCGCTTAAATTAACAAACCAGTCCCAATCAGAGGCCTGCTTCAACAAAATCGCAATAGCATGAAGCGTACTCGCAATCATAGTTGGTCCTTTATAAGTTACCAAATCTGCCTTACCAATCACCATCACATTCCGAAACACCCGAATCACACCTTCCGATTTCACGTACTTAGCAAGCTCAAGCCTCTCCGCATCCGATGCTTCTAGATCGAGATGGAGAAGATAGTAATTTCTTGGATGATAAACCGCCTGAAGCAGTCGCTTCACGCGAGCACCCTCTCCTTTGGTGCCGGAAATCAAGTACGCGAATCTCGGCAATGTCGGAAGCCCTAATTGGTCACCAAAATTTTGGCTCGGTATGCTAGATTTCGATATGTGATAAGAATTATCGGCCGGAGAAGGGGATTCCGAGAAAGTTATAGAGAGAATAAGTATAAGAAATAGTAAAGCGAGTACGACTAATGGCGTTAGCCATCTTCTTCGATCCAGAGAGTATGGAGTTTGGTGTCTTTTCATCTGAAGATAAACTAAAGAAATCGGAGGTTTTTGCTGCGATTTGTGAGAGTGGTGGTGGTGGACTGGTTTCGGTTGGTGAATTCGTCGGCTACAGTTGTCGGTTGAAGAAGTTAGGTTGTCTTTTAGCAGGTCGGTGAGGTTGAAGAGGGAAATTCCAGTTTCTGTTACTTGCAATTTTAATTTGAAATTTTTTTTTTTTTTTTTTTTTTTTTTTTTTTTTTTTTTTTTTTAGCAGGTCGGTCGAGGTTTGAAGAGGGAACTTCCAGTTTCTGTTACTTGCAATTTAATTGAAAATTTTTTTTTTTTTTTTTTTTTTTTTTTTTTTTTTTTTTTTTGGTTTTTTTTTTTTTTTTTTTTTTTTTTTTTTTTTTTTGGTAAGTTGTGGTTATGAACTTATGATACAACGCTACGCAGCATGTGGCATGACCATTGGATTTACCGTTGATTGTTTACAAGAGATGGATTTGAGTGGTAAATTTTCATAAACTAAAGAATATATTAATTATAATTAAATTTTTATAATATTAGTTATGTTTAGCTTTTTTTTTTTTAATTCATAATTACATTTATTTTTTGATAATTATATTTAGTTAATATGAGAGATTTGTACTCCCTCTGTTTTGTTTATTTATAAAAAATTTTCTTTTTGAGTGTATTTTTTTATATAGAAAATTTTACTCTAACTAATAAATTTGGGATGCAAGCTAAGTTAAAAAGACTAGAGTAATTTTAGAGTGCATATTTTGTTTTAAGATTGAAGCTCAACCATCAAAGAAAGTGGTAGACACGAATATTCTCAGCATTTAATATATGCATGTTTCAAGAGACAAGTTTTCAACTCACTTTTTTATTTTGTTTTATAGTAACAATGGTCGTTTTTATAAATTTGGTCATAAAATTAAAATTATGATATTAAAAGTCAAAATAATAGCCACATAAATACAGAGTTAGCATTTATTTATATGTTTAAAGAATGTATGTCTACTTTTATCATTGTAAATTTGGTCACAACGGTTAAGGTCATGAATAAATATATGTTATGCTCAGTTAAATTTTAAAAACAGCCACGTTTTATTTTTTAAAATATGGGTGTGTTTTGATTATTGAAAAAAGGAAAAATTAGAATTTGGTTAGAAATCGCTGTATTATTTATGGTGCACATTTAAAAATACAGTTTTTTTTTTTTCAAATTTTTGTTGTGATTGTAAGCTTTTGTAAGCCGCAGTCTTTTGTTAATAGTAGTTGTAAACTATTGTAAGCCATTTTGTGGTCTTATTATTATTAATTGTGCACTTTTTCAGTAGTTATTGTTTTCTGTGTTAGGTAACGATTATAAACTTCTGTAAGCCTCTTTGTAGCCTTATTATTGTTAGTTGTGCACTTCTGTAAGACATTTTATGGCCTTATTATTATTAGTTCTGTACTTTTTAAAATACTTATAATGGTTGTACTCTTTTGTAACCCACTCTATGACCTTATTATTATTAGTTGTGTAATTTTCAAAATGTGAAGTTGTCCAAATTCTATTTCATTTTAGTTGCATTTTGGCACTACTTTCTGAATTTCATTTAAATCTGGAAAGACTAAAATTTACTTTTAATTTTGAATTTGAATCAAAAACTATTTATGTTTAAACAAGTTAACACTAAAATTTAAGTCTTTCCTCTTTTATTTTCGCCGAAAATTTTGAAAATTTATGGTTTTCAATGAATAAGTTTAAAAATTTGGCCTTTAATTGGATTCCAAAATTTTTTTTAATTTTTGGGCACATATTATATAAAACGTCTACATTCTAATAAAATGCAATAAAATTAATAGAGAATGCTTGAAGTGATACCCAAAATATGCAAGTAAACAATAAATGCACTTCTTGTGACTGTGTTTTGTGTCGACTATTGTTCTCATAATCAATGAAGATATGAATGACATTTTAGGGAGAAAACTTCATTTAACTAAATTTTTTAATCCAAGAGTTTTTTCTATTTTCTCTCTAAATAAAGAGAACATGGGGAATAACAATTAGGGGTATCAAAACGAATTCATATGAATTTGCCTAATAGACAACACAAATACGATCCATTTAATAATTGTGTTAAATATTTAGATACCAACATGACATGCATAATTAAACAAGTCATATACCATTGGAAAATGCCTAATAGCTATGGATAAGTATTTGCCAATAATGTGTGACTGACTGATAACAATTTGAAATAAAACCTCATAAATAAGAAATATTTATTATAATTAGTGACAAATCTATTTAATTTATATAATTCTAACGCTTACGTGATAATATATTAAAATATTAAATTAATAACGTGATATTTTCTTTTATTTATTATAATTAATATTTTTTTACATTTAATAAAAAAAATTAATTTTTTATTAAATAATTGAGTTACAAATTAGTAAATTTAATGGATGGTTTCATTATAATTAATATTTTTTATATCTAATAAATTTTGAGTTTTTTATAAAATAGTTGTTATAAAACTAATGGAGTTATAATAGAGTCATATTAAATTATAATAATTTATTAAACAAATAAGAATAAAATATTACTTTCTTTATTTCATTAAAATTAAATATTCTTATATCTCATCTTATTTGAACACATGAGAATTTTAAAGAGAAAAAATAATTAATTAACTATATCAGTTGAATTAAAATAATTTACTTACAATGATTAATTATGCTAATTAATATTTCAGTTTACTATTTAAGAATTAAAAAAACTTATAATTTTAATTTTAATTAAAAATAAATAAATAAATTATTTAAATTAAAGGAGCATACATATAAGTTCCAATTACATGCCAGCATATTAATCAGATAATTAAATTATTTATAATTTCAAGTTGTTACTGTCATAACCCTGACCTGATCAGTATTGTCTGCTTTAGGCTTTGCAACCCTCACGGATTTGTCCCTCAGGCAGGCTTTGCAACCCGCCCAAAAGCGCGCTATACATAACCAAGTTAGAAGCTACCCCTCTTATGTCTCTTATGTAATAGCGCGCTTTTGGCGGGTTGCAGAAGCCTGCCTGAGGGACAACTCCCGGAGGGTTGCCAAAGCCTAAAGCGGACAATACTTGACCAGGTCCCAGGGTTTATGACAAGATTGGTATCAGAGCCGGCCCTGTGGCCTCTGGCCGGTGGTGGGGCCAAACCTCAGCCAAGGACGCTGATCCGCAAGGGGGGGTGTATGTGGCAAGGCCAGCACACCTGCACATCCCACATCGGTTAAGGACCGGGGTAAACCGAATCTATACGGGGGGGGGTAGCTTCTAAACTCTGGTTAGCGCGCTCTCGTTGGGGCGGCGAAACTGTAACGCCCAGGACAAATCCGTGAGGAGGATGTAGCTAGTACCGTCTCCAAACGACAATACTACGCTAGAGCTACCCGCTGCGTAACTCTGGATAGAACCACTTTTCCACTTTTGGGCGGGTTGCCAAAACCTGCCTGACGGGACAAATCCGTTGAGGGTTGCCAAGCCTAAAGCGGACAATACTGACCAGGTCGAGGGCTCATGAAACAATGGTATCACAGAGCCGGCCTGTCCCTCTGGCCGGGTGGGTCAAACCTCAGCGAGGAACGCCTGAGTCACCCCTGGGGCAACCTCCTCAAGCCGAGGACGCTGAGTCCCCAGGGGGGTGTAATGTGGCCAGGCCAGCACACTTAGGCAAATCTCACCATCGGTTAAGGACGGATAAACGATCCTCATACATAAGAAGGGGTAGCTCTAACTTGGTTTCGCGCTTTTGGGCGGGTTGCAAAGCTGCCTGAGGGCCAAATCCGTGAGGGTTGCACAAGCCTAACGGACAATACTGACACAGGTCAGGGTATGAACAGTTTACTTTTGGCAGCTACATCTTATGAATAAGACCCTTTCAGTCACTGGAAAACAACATCACATGGTAAAATATATTATATTTCATAATATAACTAATATTTTCTTGCTACACCTGATAGTAAACGGTATCCTGGTAAGAACTCTTTAAAAAAATTTATCTATATATATATATATATACTTTTATTATATATATATATATATATATACTTTTAATCCAATTTAAATTTAAATTTAACGAATCCAAAATATACTGTTGAGGATGCTAGAAAGCAAAATTTCAAGCACTTGTATAAGAAAGAAAACAAATTTGCTCGTAATATATAAATAAAGTGAATTTGTTGATTAAAAAAAAAAAGAAAGAAAGAAAGAAAGTCATTATAGGCAACTTGTATAAGTGGTAAATGGCTGATGACAGGGAAATCAAAATATAAATTAATAAGGACCACAAACTATTTGAGGATCTCAGGGCTGAAAATCTCACTTTGCAACATGAGTTTATTACTAATTGAAAAACTGTCAAAATCCTAAAAAGACTGCAAAATAGCATCCAAATATAAGTAATTCCTAATTGCATATTTGGTCACTCGTATCATTAATTTGAGGATGCAAATAGAAAGGAGTTTAGAGCTGATGGAAAAATCAAATCGCGGAAGCATATCCCATCAAGTTGTATAATATATAAATAATTATAATTTCAATTTTAATCAACATAAAATCATAAAGCATACCTTTAAGATCTCTCAGGTTTGATCTCAAACTATTTCACGCTGATTTTGAGTTCTTGTAGTTATTATTACTCACAGTATTAGAAGCGACAACGAGATTTAGTTTCGATTGTCTGAAACAAACGATGGAACTTTCTCTAATGTATCAATTTAAAGAGACAAATAGCTAGAATTCCAAATCTAACTAGTGAACTTTCTCTGCTGCTAAAACCTAACATGTCTACTAATCCATATCCAATGATGATACATGACAGCTTAATTTATAGTTTAAAGACTTTACATGATTATGAGTATTTCTAATAATGTAAGATTATATTTGATAGATGAAATAATAGTATAATTAGAATAGAAATATGAATTCTTATTTCTATATTTAATATGCAATACAGAAAATATTTTATTTTATTTTTCTATTTTATTATTGGGATAAAAAGAATAGAATGAAAAATCACTAAAAAAATCAAAATGCTCATAATTTTATATTTCAATTTAATTTATTCTACAAAATATATGAAATTGTATGTAAAAAAATTAATTTCTAATGATTTAACTTTTATTTATCAGATTACATTTTTTCCGGTTTATTTTTTTTTTAATTTTTGGATCCAAATAAATTTATAAATCTAAATGACCTTTAATAATTTGATACAATGAACAATAGTTTTTTGGTTCAAATATTTATTTTGTATTAATGATGTAGTGGTAGTAGTGGAGCAGTGGTTGAAGTGGTGACAGTGAAGTGGTGATAGTGAAGTGGTGGTGGTGGAGGTGATAGTAAATGGTGGAACTTAAGGGTTGAATTTGGTTAGAGTTCAACGTTTAAAAGATTTTAATAAAATGACAATTACATAGATTTTTGGATAGATTGACTATTGCATTATTTACGTTATGAAGTAAGAAAAAAAAATTTATCTAAATATCAGGATAACTTGTATTATGTAATTCCATTCCATTACATAGTTAATTGCACCGAACAAAACGTATCTTCAGGATCCAACTATCTAAAAAAGTCATAATAACATGTATCCTTTATAAGGCTTTCTTCCTACCTAAGATAGCCATCGGATGTTGGTTAGTTGGGCCCTTTAAACAATTAGTCCACGTGTATAAATAGAAATAGTATGGAAGCTCTTGTAATGCATGGTGTCATATTTTGATGTTTTATATTTAAATACCTAAATATATAAATTCACTCTTATATTTTTCTTTTTTTGAAGTCTTAATGGTGTTTTTAAATTTTGTTTTGACTTATTGAATATTTCAATTTATAAAATTGTACTAATTAAACAATTCCGTTTTAACACTTTAATTTATAAAATTATACCGATTAAATACTTATTAAATAATTAAAATTATAAATATTATTATTACAAAAGTTCCACTAACCACATATTAAATTAATATTCGTATATAAAAATTAAAGCCACAAAATTATTGTTGCTGATGTGGAGAAGTGGATAATATTATCAAAATATTTAAAGCTTGTTCGGCAACAACGTTTCAGGAAGCTTTTACTGTATTGACCATAATCAAAGCACTATATTTATCAATTAAATTATTCAGTAACTTAATATTTGTTATAGCTACGAAAGGTTAGAGAGCATTTCATAAAATGTTGAATTCCTTAACACTTAAGCTTTTTAAATTTTACTAGTGTTAGAACCCGCACGATAATGGAGCAATATTAAAAGATGAAATAATCTTTTATAACATCATTTAAAAATAACAAAATTGTATAATAAAATAATCGTAAAATGCATTACAAAATTATATCTCATTGAGATATGTCGAAAAAGTTGCAATGCTAAGATATATTAAATATCCTGCAAAGCTTTTCGTCAAGGTATGCAATAGTAAAAGCTATGCATAGTATGACATGCATCAAAAAATGCACACACACTATTAATGTAATTTTCAATAGTGATAATAATTTTGAAAATTTAACTAATTATACTAAAATAAGAAATTAAGTGTTTTTTTATTTTATATTAATGGTTTATTATAAATGATTGTTTATTTATTTGAAATACTAATGTATTAGACTTATTTGGTGTAGTGTGTCCCACGCGTGTGGATATCATACATTTTTAAGAATTATCGTATCCCATATACATTTTTGCACCTCGTGTTCCGTGCACGTGCAACCTTACTCTTAGTATATGAGACTACTCCATACACCAAGTTAATCAACCAAGGTTTTTTTTTTTATTACCAAGAAAAAATGAAGTGTTTTTTTAAAATTTATTTCCAAGAAAAAATGAAGTGTTTTTTTAAAATTTATTTTTGTGTCATTTTTTATTAATGAATGATCAGAAATACTCTCGTTACAACTAAAATATATTTCGATAGTTTTGGTAAGTCGTTCATCTTTGCCATACTCTAGAATTATTTCTAATTAAAGAGAGATTTTTTAATGAAAACTACGATAACTAAATTGAAATGGGAGGAGGTTAGCTCTAGGCTCTATATTGATCAGTTCAGTTGAAAATTTAACTAATTATATTGAAATAAGAAATTAAGTTTTCTTTTATAATAAAGTGTCTTTTTTAAATTTATTTTTGTGTCTTTTTTTTTTAAAAAAAATTAGTCCAACAACTTAATTTAGAATTCTAATATTTTTCATTCTATAATCCAAAATACTGCTAAGCGACAAATTGTGCTATTTACATTTTTGTTTCATATAAGGCAAAATACTTTCTTTTTATATATTATATAAATAAATTAGGCCCGGCCAATTTGCTAAATATTGACATTTTCAGAACTAAATTTAAGAAAAAAATAAGGAGCTAAAATTATTTTCCAAAAAAACTTATGTTACTTATTTTTTTTGCATATAAAAGAAAAATAAAATTAATTTTTCTCTATAAATTAATTTTTTTATTTTCCTTATAATTTGAAGAGAAAATTATCAGAATTTTTTTTCTTATATTCCTTTATTATTTCTAAATAATATAGTTTTTGCTTATTAATATTAGTTTAGTTTTTCTTTTCTTTTTTCTCTTCTTACATGACATTATTGAACGTATAATAATATTATTTTCCTTACAATTGTAGTCGTTACCACTGATCTTCTTACTTGTGTTAAATAACGCTTACATTTTGGTAATTAGAAAATTATCAGAATTTTTTTTTCTTATATTCCTTTATTATTTCTAATATATAGTTTTTGCTTTATTAATATATTAGTTTAGTTTTCTTTTCTTTTCTTTTCTCTTCTTACATGACATTATTGAAAGTATAAAATAAATTATTTTCTTACAATTGTAGTCGTTACAACTGATCTTCTTACATTTGTGTTAAATAACGTTACATTTGGTAATTTGAAATACAAACACTTGGCTATTATTTAAGATAGACTTTCTACTTTTATATATTATATAATATAGATTTTTTGACACTCTTATCCATTCATTTTTTTTCCGTATTCTTAAGGTTTACAATTCTACTTGCTATAAACACTCCTTTAAATTTGCTACTCTTGTTATTTATTTAATTCTTCTTTTTCAAATCTCAAAGGAATATATTTGATTTTAATTATTTAATTATTTTATTTCTATTGTGATAAGGGCATGTTGTCGAAATTAAATAAAAATTAGAAAATTTTTTTTTCTGCCTTTTCATTTTAATTTTATAAGAAATAATCTTTTGTTATAAAAAATTAGAAAATACATCTGCCTGTTTCAATTTTAATTTATAAGAAATAATTCTTTTGTTTATAAAAAATTAGAACAATCTATATTCACGAGCTAACCTATATATATATAGATAATACCGTTATATACGTATATATATATATCTATCTTATCTGTTTTATTAATCTATACATTTTAGCTTCTATCGTCCATCTTTAGAAAGTTTACTAAGTTCCGAGATATCCTTTTTTTTTTTGTACTCATTTTAATTTGTAACAGCTAATCAAACATCCATTCTTTTATCATGTTTTAAATCAATTGATAAACAGGACCTAAAACTGATATAACCTAATATCTATACTCTTATCTTTTATTAATTATTACATTTTAGTTCTATGGTCATACTTTAAAATTTTAAGTCGATATCCTTTTTTTTTTGTCATTTTAATTTTAACAGCTAATCAAACATCCATTTTTATCATGTTTTAAATCAATTGATAAACAGCTAAAAACTAATAACTAATATCTAACAATTAATAACTACTAAAACAGATAAAAACTACTAAAACAACTAAAAGCTACTAAAACAACTAGCAATTATTATAACAGTCAGACCCTAACTTTAGGAGCATGAGAGATTCTCTGTAAATTAAGAATTGTACAAAATTTTTCATGAAAAATACAAAAATAAATTTATGTATTTACTGTTTAAAAAAAAAAAAAACAAAACATCCCACAATTAAAGTATATTTGTATTATTTTAATATTAATTCCATTTTCCGAAAAATACTCGATGCGGAATAAAGTTTATGTATTAAATCTAATTGTGCTAATAGTCTTAGGATTGAAACCCTGTTGGACAATACAAACAAAATGATTTACATAGATATTGTTTCAATTATAGTCAAAACATATTTGGAAAAATGGAACCTAAGTATATGTTTGTTGACTCTGATTTCCTTTAATTTAGCCGTCTATTATGACTAAGAAATAATGTGGAAAAGGGAAAATATATCTTCGGTTCCATCTTCATTTAATTATTAACATTAAATTTACTTTTCTAAAACAACCAATTTAGATTAAATCATGCACTTTTAGAATTTAGGTCTAATAAATTGTTTCACCTTGAACTGTCGACTGTGTTGTAATTTCACTCTATTTTGATTTATATGTTAATTTCATCCTAAATTTTGATCTTTTATTGCAATAATCCCCTAAATTGTAATTAAAACTTAAATTAAAAAATATATATTAATATGAAACCTACTCTTGACTCTGGGTTAACTTAATCCAAATTTAATCGCTCGCAAAAATTTATTAAATTTAATTGTTATTTTAAGTAGATATATTCTTTTTTATTCCACAATTATAAACTATAAGTTTTCTATTTTGATAAAAAAAATATTACAATTTCTAATAGTTTATGGGTCATTAACTTCATAATAGCTTTGTTTTTTAATTTTATAATTATTTTAAATTTTATATTAAAATCATAGCATAATAATAATTATATTCTATTTTTTTAAAAAAGCGTTGTTGTATCAAATAATCAAATTTTAAATACTACTCATTATCAATTAAAAAAACCATTTAAAAATATTAAAAATAATAATAGACATTGTCCATACTATTAATCCAAACTCCCTCACTCGTACAAATGTATTTAGTTGACGCAAGCCCAAGGTCAAGAATGAAGCTATTTTTATTTATAATTTAGGTCTTAATTATAATTTAGGGTGGCGTTGCAAAAAAAGTTCAAAGTTTAGGGCGATATTGATATAAATATCAAATTAGAGTGAAATTACAACAAAAGATTAAAGTTCATGGTGAAATTGTCACAAAGATCAAATCAGAGTGAAATTGCAACAAAATGTAAAGTTTAGAATCAAACAATATATTAAGCTTAAAATTTACTGCTTCGTTTGTCCTAAAATATAAGTCATCTAAAATTTTCAAATATATGATGGTTAAGAAATCAATTAATTATACTAAATTATAATAAAATCAAAGTTTATTTGACAGAATAACCCGTAATCTTAAAACTGAAAGTAATTTATAAAAATAGTTATTATCTTAAATTATAAAGATAGTTAATATATTCAATATAATAAAGATAACATTAAAAAATATAATTTATTGTATTAAAATATTTAAAACGATTTATATTTTAGAACAAAATAATCAGCATATAATGGCAAGGCCAAACCCTATTGTGTATTAATAAAAGTATATTGTACCGGCTCTTCGCATGGTTATGCTAAGGTGCGAAATTGGAAAATAGTGTCCTCCCTTGAAAACGATTTTGCATTTTGC
Organism: Jatropha curcas; assembly: GCF_014843425.1. The sequence goes on along the minus strand of NW_023591598.1, from coordinate 492,579 downwards.
GGCGTGTATATTACACCTTTACTTTAGTTTGGTGAGCTGTCAAACTTCGGATGACCGACATCAACACGGATTATACTATCTTAAACCAATTTTTTACCAAAAAAAAAAAAAAAAAAAAAATCAAACCTTCGGGATGACGACATTCAACACGGATTTATACTTATCTTTAAACCCAATTCTTTTTACCAAAAAAAAAAAAAAAAACAAAAAAACTGACCCATTATTGAACCAAAACACAAAACAATCCAATTTTTTTACACTTGCATTGGAAGATTAAAGTCAGTTCTATATACCTATATATATTAGATTTGTTCTATATATCGAATTGAAAAAAAAAAAAAAAAAAAAACTTGACCATTATGAACCAAAACACAAACAATCCAATATTTTTACATTGCATTGGAAAGATAAAGTATATATATATATATATAGATTTGTTTATATATCGAATGCTCCTAGTCATAAGAGTTTCATCACTTTAAGGACCAAAAACAAAAACTATCCTCTGTATTTGTAATATTCTTTCGAACTGTTAAATCTCTAAATAAATAAATAAATAAAATAACCTTATTTGCTATTGACTCATTCTATTCTATGCGCGAAAAGGATTAAATTATTCTGAGTCTATTTTAAGCAATCTCATTCTGTATTATGATAATAAAAATTAGTAAAAGATAAAAAAAAAAAAAAAGATTTATACTAATACAATTGTATTACGATTTATGATAGAAAATCCAATAGCGAGCTCTGAGCTTCAATACCACTTGGAAGAAAAGAGGAACCAGCTAAGTCAATCCGCCAATATATAATTGAATTCGGATTATTAATTAATCACAATCATTGAAGTCGGAAAGGCAGAAAAAAGAATAATATTTTTAAATTAAAAAAAAGAGAGGAATATTCAAGTATATAGAATTTTCTTTCAAACCTTTTACAATGCATATACTAGGGCAAATTCTGGAATGAAGGATTAATTAATTAGCGTAGTGACTGGTGCTAATTAGTATTTTATCACGATTAATTAATGAGAAAAATGCTACAAAGTTAAAGTAATTATACCCTAATTAAGGTTCATCTTCATCTTCTTCAACTTTTTTTTTTTTTGAGCAGTACATCTTCTTCAACTTGAAGACATTCAATTGGGCAAAATTCTTTGAAATCTAATCTAACCTAAGACTTGGTTTGTTGCAGATGCAATTAATTTTCATCTTCAAAATTCATTTACCTTAAAAGAACAAAGAAAAGATTCGAGTTGAACAAAGACCAAAATTAAACAAAAATCTAGCTAGCTAGATCTTATCAGACCAAATTACCCGCATCAGGCAGACCTTGATGGAGATCATTATCTCTAGTCGAAGAAGACGACGTCGTTGTTCTTGTAGTGGAACGTTTAACAGGAGGAACAGAAGCTCGACAGACGGGACAATTAGAATGAGAATTAAGCCACAAATTAATACAATCAAGATGAAAGCTATGTTTACAGGCGCTTAATTGCTTCACTTCTTCTCCGTCGTTAAAAACAGACAAACAAACAGGACACTCGCTTCCAATATCTTTTACGTGAGTCTCTTTTTGATATTTAAGATCGGAAACCACTTCTTTACTCTCAGTTGGATTCTCTCCGCCGCCGGTGGAAAATTCCTCGAAGCCACTTTGGCTCCGGCTCCGGCGACTCCGAAAAGGGCTGGGCGGGCACTTGATAGAGAAATAGAAGGTGTAGATCAAGGCGGGAATGGTGATGACTGCAATCAGAGCAAGAATGAATTCGAGAGGGGATAAATCGACTTTTCTAGGAGGACCAGGAAATGGTGGAGGTTGAGGAGCAAAGAAAATGGACGGTGAATTATCCATGAAAGTGAAGGAAGGTACTTTTTTCTCTTTTTTTTTTTTTTTTGGAATTTATTTAAGCAAGTGTTGGAGAGAGTGGCTGTGGCTGTGGCGGAGGTGGAGGTTTTGTCTTGGAACTTTAAGAGCAATAATTAAAAGAGGAAAGAGCTGGGAGAAGGTAAAAACGACAAAGTTTTGCTCACCATTGTGATGCTACGTGTGTTGGTAGCTCCAAAATAACGAAAATAGTGGTTTTGGAATAATAATGGTAATAAAATAATAATAATAATAATGTCAACAGGCTCTCTCGTGTTGGTTGGTTGTTTCGATTTTTTTTTTTTTTTTAAACTATATAGCTGTCTGGACTTTATTACTAGGGATCGTATAATTCAGTTCCAAATTTAATAACAGTTAAGGCTTTTTTTAATTTCTATTTCAATTAATTTGGATTAGAGATAGGACAATTGACCTTAAAGCCCTTTGAGTACGATACCTCATGTTAGTATTTGATAAAATCTTAATAATTAATAGCTATTAAAATATACTTCATCCGTTTCATTTTATTTCTATGGTTTAATAAAAACGCATATTAAAAATTTAGTCAATAAAAATTATTTTGTTACTTTTTATTCTTAACTCATTAAGATATTAATAAAAGTGCTCGTTTAATGAATAATCATAAAAGTTATTATGAGAAGGAAAATTGTTTAAATATATAAATTTAGAAACTTTGTAAACATTATGAAACATCCAAAAAAATAATAACAAGCAAATAAGATGGGACGAAGGAAGTAATTGTTTTTAAAATTTTAAAGTAAATATATTATTTTATTTTAATAAATTATACAAATAAATAAATTATTATTATTTTTTCAAATAATATTTAATAAAAATTATTATTTTAGACCAAATATAAAGATAATTAAAAATTTTATTTAAAAAAAATTATTACTTATTATTTTATAAGATTAATGAAGTATAAATATAATATAAATATAAACTACCACTTGATACCAAAAAGCTCAAAAATAAAATATAAAATATTACTACTTCTATTCCATAATACTTGTCATATTTGTGGTTTCAAATAGTAATAAATGATTTTTTTTTCATATTTACCCTTTGTATATGACCAATAATTATTTAATGACTACCACTTGATACGCCCAGAATAAGATCTCAAAAACTCTAACAGATATAAATATATTTTACTACTTCTCAGTTCCATATATATCTTTCATCATTTCGCTGTCTGCGTTCTCAAACTAGTCAATAAATGATTTTTTTATTCATATTGTACCCGTTATGTATATGACCGAATAATTATTACTTCAATTTAATTAGTTTTTTTTATAAGAATTTAATATTAAAAATAGAGTAATTATAGTCTACATGTTATCGACTAAGTTCTATAATAATTTAGACCACATTTTAATGGTTTTTTTAAAGAATGCTGACATTGTCAAATGCTGCATAAGATATAATAATGACCAATAATTATTACTTCAATTTAATATTTTTTTAAAGAATTAATATTAAATTAAGAGTAATATAGTCAATTTAGTCGATAATTTATAATAATTTAGACACATTTAATGGTTTTTTTAAAGAATGTGAAATTTCAAATGTGATAAATAATATAAAACAAAAATAAAAGTACTGATTATTTTAAAAGTTATTAAATAATACTAATTATTTTAATAACTGTTATAATAACTGTTAATTATTCTATTAACGTACCCACCGATTGTTATGCTGTTTAAAGAGTGGGTTAAATTTGTGAGACATAAATTTGATAGAGGGAGAAGAAATTCGGGCTTAATATAAAAATGAGAAATGGGTTTAATCATGAGAAGCCCTTATTTTCCGTGAAAATCTTTTTATGTCACAACTGGGTATTTTAAAATTTGAAATGCACAATTTGTAAGATAATTTTACAGATAATATTTTAATAAAAGAAAATCTTTTGAGTGCAATTTTAAAAAACTAAAAGAAAGACATTTTTATATAAGGTTAAATAGGCATAATCCTTCTTTATATTTTAACAAAAGTCTATTGATCCTAAACAAAATCACTAATCACTAGGATATTCAATTCTCAAGATTGCTTTAATTTTTGATTTTTAATAAATATATTATGTTTCTGAAAAATAACTTACTTTTGACAATATTTTCCTTAAAAAAATATTTTTCAAGGAAAATATTTTCTTTAAAAAAATTTTTTAAAATAACTTATCGTCTGTTGTTAGATTGTAATTTTGAAAATTAATTAAAAATATTAAAATTTTTAACTCATATTGTTAATGAAAATAATCCAAAAAAAAAAGGTAAATTATAAAAAGTTACAAATGACCTGTGGTGGTGGCCGGCGAATGGTGGCAGTGGCTACCGATGATTAATAAATTAAAAAATATATGGATTTATAAAGTTATAATAAATTTGTCGAAGTTCGAAAAATATTTTACGCTCTTGAAAATAGGAAGCTATTTTCCTTAAAAATGATTTAATTTTTCTTTGATCAAGAAAATATTTTCTATTGATTTATTTTTCTGAACGCTCTAAATAACAAAAAATTATGACAAATATTTTTCTGCAAATTATTTTACGGAAACAAACGATGCGTAAGATTAACTTAAATCTTCATTTGATGAATTTTTCAATAAAAATTCCTGCAAAAGACTTAGCAAAATTGATTTAGTAAATCATTCGATTTATGATTTTGTTAATTATGAAAATAGAGTGTTGTAAAAATCTTGAGCCAATAAAAAGTTCTTTAGGACCAAATCAAAAACATTATCGATATCATATTTTTTCTATCAGCATTTCAAATAAAAGAACAAAGCCCATAGCCTAATTTATTAAGCCATTCAAAGAAATGCATTTAGAGAATCTAATGACCAAAAATAACTACGCTGTCTTTTTTGTTTATCATCTTATATTTTCATGTGCAAAGAATCAAAACCACTCCTTAAAATATCTAATTAATCTTAAAGAAAGTGATTGCATAGTTCATCTATACGGAGATAATGTTTGTCCAACTTGGTTTCGTTATGGTTTTTACAGAGTCAATTAGATATAGGAGTGAAAGAATGGAAGTTGCTTTGATAGTCAAGTGATAAATGTTGGTGTTAGGGATTATAAAGTATCTGGGATATTTTTATAATTTTTTTTTAGTAGTACAATTTTCCCTTCGATACTCTATTTATTTTCTCTCCAATTTAGAGAGGTGGGCAAAAAGGAAAATGCAGCAAATTTTAACTCTGGTTTCCAAACAAAGGAAAATTAGTTTCGCTCGTTATTTTCATTGATATTTTCTTTCCTCCCAAATAATCCACCTAGAGTAACAAGTTAAAAAACTAATTCTTTTATCCTGGTAATTACTATTGTTGTCCCTAGATGTCAAGCAAATATATTAGCAAGTATTTTAGTTGTTAAAATTACATTATTTAATTCATGCATTATAATTCTGTCACATTAATAGAACCTTTTGTCAAAATTCTTTCATTTTTTAATCAATATTGTTAACATACAATAATAAAATATATTAAAATAATAATACTAGACTCCTAAATAAACTTTAAATAATAGATGGTACAGGATTCATAATCCTTGTCCTAATACGATTATCTTGGATCCAATATATATACCCCAAATTTACTCCAAAAAGGAGCGAATTCACAATTTCTTACACTTCAATTTCTGAGAGCTTAACAATTGGTGCTGTGAGCATGGAACATACCTTCACACCCTAAAAACCCTGATCCTTGTCACTCTTGAAAGCTATGACTAACGATTCAGGCGATCATCCTACCATGGAAGGCCAAGGCGATGGCCGTGACGAGGCAATTATGCAAATCATATTGGTTCCTCCACCAACAATTGATCTTCAGGTGGCGGCAGACTTAGCGTATGCCTACGCTCAATTCACCACTGTGCTAAAACACTTCTTAGAGATGCCACCTCCTACCTGCGAATTGACACCGCCAGACAGACCACTAAACCCTCCTCATCGAGAGCACAACATACCTCCGCCACCACCTAAGTCACAAAGTCGTCTAATATCTAAACGATTCTAGGAAGCGGAGTCGAAGGCGAACCCTAGCGTAATCGCCCCTTACAGTCAAGAATCGAGCCACACTCAGCCAGTCTTGGATAGTGCTAATCTTTGTAATGTTGTCAAAGAGCTGGTTAGAGAATGTTGTGAGACAGGAGAAGCAGGAGATTACGGTTTGCGGCAGGACTTGCCATTATCAGCCAATATTTTAGGCATAGCGTTTCCTTCAAAATTCAAAATTTCGACCTTCCAACCATATGACGGATTTACAGATCCTCAAAGTCACCTGGTGACCTTCCGAATCATGATGTATCTCCAAACCGACTCGGAGAACATCATGTCCAAAGTTTTTCCAATCACACGAAAAGGGGCAGCACAAGAGTGGTACCAAAACACGTAAAACAGGGTCCATTCAATCATTCTCACAGCTAGCCATGGCGTTCCGAGCTCGGTTTATAATAAGTGTACCATCTAGGAAAATATCATTCGACCCAGTTGACTTGAAAAAGGAAGAGGGGGAGACTCTGAGGTAGTATGTCTCTAAGTTCCAAACGATGGTGATGCAGGTGGAAAATTTGAATGATGAGATAGCTATCAGTGTTATGGCCAAGAATTGCAGGTACAATAAGTTATTTGAGAGTCTGAGTATAGATCCACCTTTGACTTTTGCCGAACTCATGGCACGAGCCTACAAATACATAAAACTAGATGAAGCCCACGAAGCTCAGCATTGTAGATCGCCTAAAGAGGAGAACCTCAAGCATAGAAGACACCCTTCCTCAGTGAGCAGACACTCGCCTAGGAGGAGATCGCCCCTAGCATAAAAGATGCTCGCCTAGGATAGAAGATGCTTGCCTAAGATGTAAAGTAACTTTATATTTAAATAATAAAAGGACCTCGAGTTTTTTCACTTAATGCATCATACCTTATAAAGGTAAGCAAAACATGATGCATTAAGTTTTTCTTGAAGGATCTTACTTAGAAACTTTTCAGCATTCTTTTTAGTTCTTCAGTTCAGACCTAGGCGGTCCTTTAACTAAGTCGATCAATTCAGACAAAACTGGTACTATAGCTCGGACCTAAACGGTCCTTTAACTAAGTCCATAGGTCGGACATACATGGTTCTCCTGCTCGAACCTAAGCGGTCCTTTAACTAAGCCCATATCTCGGACATACCTAGTTCACCCAGATGACCTAAGCAGTCCTATTCACTAAGTCCATGGCTCGGATAGCTCGCCCAAATGACGTAAGCGGTCCTATTTGCTAAGTCCATAGTTCGAACATGCATAGTTCGCCTAGATGACCTAAGCGGTTCTGTTCACTAAGTCCATAGCTCAGACATACCTAGTTCGCCCAGATGACCTAAGCAGTCCTGTTCACTAAATCCATGGCTTGGACATATTTAGCTCACCCAGATGACCTAAGCAGTCCTGTTCACTAAGTCCATAGCTCGGACATACCTAGTTCGCCCAGATGACCTAAGCAATTCTATTTACTAAGTCCATGGCTCAGACATACCTAGCTCGCCCAGATGACCTAAGCGGTCCTATTCACTAAGTCCATAGTTCGGACACACATAGTTCGCCTAGATGATCGCGGATAGCTCGCCCAAATGACCACGTTATAGCGGTCCTATTTGCCTAAGTCCATGTTCGAAACATGCATAGTTCGCCTAGGATGACCTGAACAGCGGTTTCTGTTCACTTCACCAGCTTCACTTAGCCCCCAGGACATACCTTACGTCGCCCCAGATGCACTCTAACGCAGTCCCTGGTTCACTACAAATCCATGGCTTGGACATTATTTAAGCTCACCCAGAATATGACCTAAGCATCCTGTTCACTAAGTCCATAGCCTCGCGACCATATCCTAGTTCGCCCCAAGTATGACCTAAGCCAATTCTATTTACTTAAGTCGCATGGACTCAGATTTTCGGATACCTAAGGCTCGCCCCAGCATGACGCTAAGCGCTAGCTCGCCCAGATGACCTAAGCGGTCCTATTCACTAAGTCCATAGTTCGGACACACATAGTTCGCCTAGATGACCTAAGCGGTCCTGTTCACTAAGTCCATCGCTCAGACATACCCAGTTCACCTAGATGACCTAAGCGGTCCTATTCACTAAGTCCATGCCTCAGACATACCTAACTCACCCAAGTGACCTAAGTGGTCCTATTCACTAAGTTCATAGTTTGGATACACATAGTTCGCCTAGATGACCTAAGCGATCCTGTTCATTAAGTCCATAACTGGGACATACCTAGTTCGCCCAGATCACCTAAGCGGTTCTATTCACTAAGTCCATAGCTTGGACACACCTAGTTCGCCCAGATGACCCAAGCGGTTTTATTCACTAAGTCCATGGCTCGGACATACCTAGCTCGCCCAGATGACCTAAGCGGTCCTATTCACAATTCGGACACGCATAGTTCGCCTAGATGACCTAAGTGATTCTGTTCACCAAGTCCATAGTTCGGACATACCTAGTTCGCCTAGATGACCTAAGCAGTCCTGTTCACTAAATGACCTAAGCGGTCCTATTCACAATTCGGACACGCATAGTTCGCCTAGATGACCTAAGTGATTCTGTTCACCAAGTCCATAGTTCGGACATACCTAGTTCGCCTAGATGACCTAAGCAGTCCTGTTCACTAAATCCATGGCTTGGACATACCTAGCTCGCCCAGATGACCTAAGCGGTCCTGTTCACTAAGTTTATAGCTCAGACATACCTAGTTCGCCCAGATGACCTAAGTGACTTTATTTACTAAGTCCATGGCTCGGACATACTTAGCTCGCCCAAATGACTTAAGCGGTCCTATTCACTAAGTCCATAGTTCGAACACACATAGTTCGCCTAGATGGCCTAAGCGATCTTGTTCACTAAGTCCATAGCTCGGACATACCTAGTTCACCGAGATGACCTAAGCGGTCATATTCACTAAGTCCATGGCTCGGACATACCTAGCTCGCCCAAATGACCTAAGCGGTCCTATTCACTAAGTCCATAGTTCGAATACACATAGTTCGCCTAGATGACCTAAGCGGTCTTGTTCACTAAGTCCATAACTCGGACATACGTAGTTTGCCTAAATATCTCAAGCAGTCTTCTAGTTCAGCTCGGACATACCTGGCTCGCCCAAATGACCTAAGCGCTCCTATTCACTAAGTCCATAGTTCGGATACACATAGTTCGCTTAGATGACCTAAGCGGTCTTATTCACTAAGTCCATAGCTTGGACATACCAAGTTTGCCTAAATATCTCAACCAGTCCTCCAGTTCGACTTGGACTTAAGCAGTACTTTAGTTTGGCTTGGACTTAAGCAGTCCTCCAGTTCGGCTCTAGTTTGACTCGGACTTAAGCAGTCTTCCAGTTCAACTCGGACTTAAGCAGTCCTTCAGTTAAAACGCTCCTTTTAGCCCATAAAATTTTAAGTTAAAGTAACTTAAACAGGTTCACCCTTAGGGATTATAAGGAGAACTTTGCTTTGACAATTTACATATACTACTCCGGTCCAGTGGAAAATATTTTATCAGAAACGCTTAGAAATTGAAATTACACCAACATTCAAAATCATACAAAAAGGATAAATAAAAGAGTTATTGATTAAATAAACTGAAAGGAAATGACTCTTGAGGTTCTCTTTAGGCAGATGAACCATCACCCGGTTTCTCCTAAATAGAACCATCGCTGAATTGACAAGAATAGACAAGGAACTCCATGCTCAAAAAGTACCTATAATAACTAGTAATCACAGTATAAAAAATAAAGTATAAATATATAATATAACACATGACAACATCTTTTGGACATAAATGACCAAATAACTAAAGGGGGACTACTGTTAATATACAATAATAAAATATATTACAATATAATATTATACTCCTAAAATAAATTCTAACTAATAGATAATGCAGAATTTGTAATCCTTATCCTAGTATGATTATCTTGGATCCAGTATATATACCTCAAATTTACTCTAAAAAGAAGCGAATTCATAATTTACTACACCTCAATTTCTGGGAGCTTAAAAAATATAAAAATAATAATGATAAATGTAAAGGTCAAATACCGCAAATGTAATTATATAAAATACCTTTATAACAACTATTTAAACAAGTATAATAGGTTGATCATCCATAGCCAAAATAATATAATTTTGAAAACTAAGATCTTTACTAGTGTATTTCATCCAACCCTAGGAACTACATATTAATTAGTCTTAAGATACTTTTGATATTTTCAATTACTGAAAATTTAATTGTTGAGACTTTATATTATAATGGAATGATAAGAGATTAGATAATACAATTTTAAAATCCATATTTTTAGTAGTGTAATTGACCAAACCCTAGGGACTAAAAAGTAACTATACCATTTTTTAATTTATGCAAGGAATAAAGTAATGCAGTATTGCTTTTATTAAAAAATTTTGACATATAAAAAATAATTATAAATAGATTTTCAAATTAAAATTTAATAGTCAAAATAATATCTAACAATGAATATTCATTGGTAATACTTGTTGTATTAACTTAGTGTAATAAAATTGGTGATAACTTTTTTAGATATAATATGATTAATCAGATCACACATGATTGACTATTGATTCGATATATTTATTATGTGAAAAAGTGCACGTTGATTTAATATATTTATTATGTGAAAAAGTGCACGTAGCTAACTGTAGATCAAGTTTCAAATCTCCTTTTTCAACACTAAATAAATAAATAAATAACTGAAATTTTAAATAAACTTCTATCAATTAAAAAAATTGAATAGAAAGATAAAAAAAATTTTGCAGTTTTAAAAACAAAAAATTACTTTTTGTAAATTCTATAGTTTAACCTTCAATTCCTTAATTTTTTACTTATTTGTTTTCCTTGATTCAGAACTTCAAAAATTTAAATTGTCGGCATTCCTCCCTATTACTCTTTGGTGCATTGAATCTAGTCAACAATTTTTGGCCACTTACTTAGCTAGTTAACAATTTGTATTTGACTTTTCCAGTGAAATATTCAATGGTCAAAAATGTTGATGGTGTAATATTACTTAGCTAAATGATAAAATAAATAAATATCCCTAACTCTTAAATGACAGATATCCCTTCTACCTTAAGTAGAGTCTCGAGTTCGAGTCTTAGATATGGATTTGAATTTTAGATATGGAGTTTCTTTAAATACTAAGGAGGGAGCATTTTGCCCATTTTATAGATCTACTCAGCGTGAATTCGATTAATTGGATCAATGGACTTTGAATACCAGATGATTAAAATAAAAAAATAAATATCCATATTCACTTTGTAAAAGACATTGTGCATCCACTTTTCTGAGACGCTAGCAGAAATTCTCTCTAAGCAAAATTATGAAAGCTTACTACTAAAGTAATTTAAATAAACTAGAGTGAATGACTTTTAAACTCCACTTTATATAAAGTCGGATTTACAATTATTAGAGTTTTATAGTATCAATGAACCATAAGGTCGAACTAATACAAAATCAAACTTAATTATAACAGTCTAGAATAAAAAGGCATTATTACTAAAAAAAAAAGCCTGAATTTTTAGTTTTTTTCAAGTTTGATCAATACTTTTAATCTTGTCAATAAATATCCTACATTTATTATTTATTGTCAATTATGGATTTTGTCTAGATTCTGATTGGGTGCGGTTGAGTGATGCATGATGCGATTACTAACGGTGCGAGTTGCTCGATGAGGATCCATCAAGAATTCGTTAATCGTATAACCGTATCAAATTCTTTCAAACTTACAGTTGGATGGGCAAGAGATTGTCTCAATAATGTAATAGTTTAACTTATATTCCAAAAGTAAGGATGAACGGGTAAATAATAATCACATGGATGTGAACTGACATGTTCGGGTGCCAACAGTTAAATAAGCAACAAAGTGATGAACTCAGAATAAAAACCGTAATTGATAAGGAAAAATAAATCTGCGATGGTAATTAATAAAATTAAATGTATTAGCTAAATTAATTTGCGAAAAACGTCAAAATTCATAGATTGTTTTAGTGATTTAACCTATCAAAAATTACCCTCCCAAATCCGACACATGATGCGATTCCTGAGGTGGAGTCCCATCGAGATCCGATAATAATACGACTACATTTACATTCTGCAGAGGTAAATTATAATTAGTCCGACAAAGCGGACAATTAGAGTGTGAACTTAGCCACATATCGATGCAAGCTTCATGAAACGAATGCAAACATTCAGGTAATACTCGAATTGTTTCGCCTTCATTAAAATCAGACAAGCATACTGAACAAGTTTCTTCATTGCATTGTTTGGTATATCTACAAGAAGGAATTCTCGTCACCGGTGCGCTTCTAGTGCTACTAGTCCTTTCTCGGCTATTTCCAGGATTTTGGTCTCTGTTTGGGTTTGGTGAGTTTGTAGATCCCCTTGATTGGTACCCACAAAGTACAATTATGCAATGGAAAGTTGCAACCAAAATGGCTCCACAAAGAACACCAACAAGGCTAATAAGAATCGGGTTAATTTCGATCCCATGGTGATGATCTTCATCCATCAATTGAAAGATTCGGACAAGGACAACAATTTCAGAGATAGGTGAGTTTACTTAATTATAGCCTTGTATATTGTCTTTATGTCTTGTATACATGTCTAATGCTACAAAAGAAAGGCCTCCCCTTTATTTGTTTATGACCATTATAGTTTAATTTTGTGACAAAACTCCATTTTACTCTTCTATCATATGCATATTTAATGTGTTACTTATTTGTTTGCTAGATGAGATATTATGAAAGGATTCCAAGATTGGCTTTGAATTTTTAGCAGCTCAGACAAGTATTTGACTACTAAGTTATGATTTAGTGACCTATTTATTTACATTATTCAATTAACAACATTAGAAATGATTATCATTGAAATTTGAGGAGAGATTGAATTTGAAATCCAATTAGAACTAAATAATCACTCACTCATATGAAAGATAAAATTAGTATTCAAATGGAGAAAATGAACTCTTTGGATTTTCAAAGAACTGAAAATTGGTAGCTTTGAGAGTCATTTGATGTTGGAGCATTTAGAGAGAATGATATCAATAGTTTTTCATATTTCTATCCTAATTTTATCAAAATTTCAGATTTACTTCTGAAGAGTAACTTTAATGTATATATAATTTACCTAAAAAAAGTATGAAAAAAATGAATACTTACTTTTATAATGTCATGATCTCATTGATTAGATTTGTCAAACCAAACAAAATAAAGATTTTTTTGAAAGTTATTCCTCTTTATCATTTTTTCCTAATGAATAGTATGAAATATCATCGTTTGAATAAGACATTATTTTTAATTGATTTGGTTCGTAGCTAGACGTATAAATAGGGCTTAAGCAAGTGAATCACTAGTCTCGTAATGTTAAAGTAGCAGTTTTAGTTTTTAGCTTGTCTAAATCAATGTGAATCTCTTTAATATGGGATATATTTCACCATACAAATTTTGTTACATATGGTGGAAGGTTGAAAAGTTTGACTCTAGTATTACTTGTATTTAAAAATTTTAATATATTAGGAAAATATTTAAAAGAAACAAGAAATATCAAAATTTAAACTTTCTACTTACTATGAGACAAAATATTGAATCATTGGATGGCTGAGTTAATATGTACTTTTTCTTCATTACTTAATAGTTATTAGAGATGTAGATCCAAAGCTATGGTCATAGTATTTAAAGTAATCTTCAAATTGGCAAAGTTTTGGGCTAATCCACATATCAACGCAAAGCACGGGTTAGAGAATTGCGGCCGAATATATAATTTAGTTCTTGAAATTTAAAAGAAGGATTTTGTAGCGCCCTAAATTTTAAAATCGACTCTGCAGCACTTTGAATTTTAATTTTGTACTAATATCACACTGCATCGTGCCGGTAACCATAATTTTTTTAGGTTTTTGATTTTTATGTATAAAATATTGAGTTGATATGCAGTTATTATAATTTTTGGTACTATAATTTTTATATTTTTAACTATCTAATAAGTGTTTAATTAATATAATTTTATAAGTTAAATGTCCAATAGGTTAATCAAAGTGTTTAATATTTGCAATTTTATAAATTAAAATGTTTGATAAGTCAAAATAAAAATGAATGCGTCACAAAGTTTTTCGTGAAAAGTATAAGGGTGAATTTATGTATTCAGAGAAATTTCGTATTCGTTGGATAAAGATTTTTCCTTTCCTTTTTTTTTTTTCTCTTTCTTTTAAAGTTTTATCTCAGTTTGTTTTCCTTTTTTACCCTTTTCCCATGAACGCATACACAGAACCCAGCCAGAACCCAGTACCCACTGTGCCCAAACTCTGGTTATTGAGACTGAGGATTGGACTAGGCTCATGGGCTTGGACACAAATAGTTGTCGGCCTCTGGGTTTGGTTGGTGCCTGCACGTCAAAGGCTATTATTATTATTATTATTATTATTATTTTGTTGAATCAAAATTGGTCCGGACTATTGATTGGATCAATTTTGGTTAAAATTTTCATGGAATATAATCGGGATCAGCCCACTTTCATTTTTCATTGCAAAATCCCAGCTGATTCTAGTTGGTGATTCGAGCTGTTTCCCTCCACACGATAAAGCTTATTCTTATTGTCTAGCGACCCACCTCAATCCCTGTTATTTTGAACTCATATCTAAAAATTTGAAATGAAGTTGTGCATGCTTAATGTTATCCTTACATAGATGGGAAATATACTCCCATAGCAAGTATTTATAACTATAAATATATTTATTCATGTAATGCATATTCCGAGAATACACAAACGTGAGTCATGTGTAAAATTCAACATATATATATAAAAGGGAAAGAAAAAGTAATACTATCATTATTATTATTATTTTTATATAAAGAAGAGGAACATTATTAAATATATAAGAATGGCAGCAATCAAGAAGGTGGATAATGAAGTAATAATACTACTTTGGCTATGAAATATGAATGCAGCATTGAGAATTTATTGATTAATAGATTTTTTGTAATTGGCACATCTTAATTTATCCAACTAACTTCATTCCAAAAAGAAAACAAAACATTGCCCATGTGATGTGATTCCACTTTGACTGACTGATACTTTTTGCATTGTGATCTGATCGAGTATGATCCCAAATCAAACCAATTTCTGTCAAGATCACACCTTAGCTGGTTTCAATAATTGAATTTTAATTGTTTCTATCTCTTTTTACAGTTTTCAATTTTAATTTTTAAGTTCATGAAAATTTAGATGGTATCTAATAAATGTATTTTAATTAGTAAGAATTTAAAAATTAAACTTTAATGATATTTCGATTATTTTTGAAGACAAAAGCATCTGAACAACATCTAGGTGACATCTGAGGCTTTATATGCATTATCATTTGTATTTTGTTTATAGAAATGGAAATAGAAATATTTAATAATTCAATAATTGGATTAATTACGGTTAATATTTTCTCTTGTATTAATTAATATTTTCACTTTTTTAATAGAAAAAAATTATTCAACATGATTTACTTAACACATACAGTAAAATAATAGAGAAAAAAATTTATGTTGAAAAATATGTTTAATTAATTGATTCATTTTATATTTAGAAAAATACATATTATTTTTTTCATATTACTATTACTTTTTTTTTTTTTTGAAAGGACATATTACTATTACCTTAATAAGTAAGAGAAAGCAATTTTTACAGGATATGGTTTGAAATATATATAAGAAATGCATCTAGAATTTTAGAGAAAAAAATGGATTGGAAATACTCGATTTCTGGGATGGGAATACCCGGTTTTTGAGATAGGATGGAACTTAGATTGATATAGATTCATTTTTAAAGAACTAATGTCGTCTCTAAATTAATTTCAGGACGGGATTATTAAAATAATATCGATCTTTATATAAGTATACAGTTAACACAATTCACTGCTGTTTTTTTCTCTCATAATGTCCACGGGGTTGATCGTAGGAGGCTCAGTGATAATTTGGATTTTCGGGAGGTTCACTCTTTTGGCAAATACCTTGGTATGCCTCTCTTGCATGGTAGAATTACCAGGCACACTTACCAGCATGTTCTCTATAAAGTTTCTCTTCGTCTTAATGGCTGGACTGCGTCTCAATTATCTATGGCTGGTCGCATCACCTTGTCCCATTCTGTTCTGTAGGCTTTACCGATTTTCTCCATGCAAACCACTTGCCTTCCACAGAGGGTGTGCAACGCTGTTGATAAAGCTTGCCGCAGTTTTATTTGAGGCTTGACTGAGAGTAATCGCAAACTTGCTCTTGTTTCTTGGCAGCGAATTCAGACCCCTAAGTTGTCTGGTGGATTAGATTAGGCTTTAGGAGTCTCTCTACTCTTAATTCTGCCTTTATGAAGAAATTATGTTGGGGTGTTATTTCCAATCAGCAGGCTCTGTGGGTGCAAGTCTTGCATTCTAAATATAAGATGGGAGAAGATTTAATCCCTATGGATATTTCTTGTAAGGCGTTGTTTGTTGTGGCGAGAGGTATTCAGCGTTTGCTGCCAACTGTCAAGGCGGGTATGGTTTGGGCTCTTGGTAATGGTAATCGAGTTCTTTTTTGGTTAGATGCATGGCTGGGTGTTGGTATTATTTTACTTCATGAAGCTATTTCTGATATTCCGTCTTTTATGCATAATGATCCGGTTAGTGCTTATGTCACTGAATCAGGGCATTGGGATCTTGCTCTCTTGCGCTTATACCTTGATGCAGGGACGATTAGTCGTCTTATCGCCATCCCAGTCCCTTCGCCGATGCTTGGGGAGGATAGTGTCTTTTGGGGTCTGTCTAGCTCGGGGCAGTTTTCTATTAAGACGACTTATGATTTCTTGTCTGATAATAATCAGCTTGATTAGGATCGCATTTGGAAACTCGTGTGGAAATGGCATGGCCCGTAGCGGGTGAGAAGCTTCTTATGGTTATTAGTTCATGACTGAATTCTCACTAACATGGAAAGAAGACGACGACGCTTAACGGAAGATGATATCTGTCCTATTTGTGTTTTGAGTACTGAGTCCAGTATTCATACGGTCAGGGACTGTTCTATTGCTGTTGTGGTTTGGCAAATGATTGTTCCTCCAACAGGGTGGTCGGGTTTCTTTGCTCAAGACTTAGATTGTAAGGAGCGGCTTTTACGGAATCTGCAGCGCACTGATTGGAGGGTCAGAGACATTCATTGGTCATCTCTGCTTGGTGGTTCTTATGGAAGGGAAGGAATAATATGGTTTATAATGATTCTCCCTTGTCTGCTTCTGCTTTTGTTAAGTTGGCGACCAATATGGCTAGAGATTATCTGGCTTTCTCAAGCGTTTGCCCCAGTTTCACAGTTTCCCCTACTGTTAATACTTGGATTTCTTGGAGTTTGCCTCCCCACTCTTTTGTCAAAGTAAATACTGATGCTTCACTCCCTTACCTTGGAGGATCGGCTTTTGTTGGGGATCTGATAAGGGATGGTTGAGGTAGTTGGATTTCCAGTTTCACTGCTAATGTTGGTACTACAACAGTGCTTGGTGCTGAGTTGTGGGCTTTGCTTCCTGGGATCCGTTTGGCCATAAGTCGAGGCTTGACGCATGTTGTTTCGGAATCAGACAGTTTATTAGCCATCCAATTTCTTCAGGGTGTTTTATTCCTCCCGGCTCAATATCGTTCTTTAGCTGGACATATTCTTCTCTGTCTTCGCTCCTTATCTTAGTTTCATATTGCTCATATTTACTGTGAGGCAAATTCTTGTGCTGATTGATTGGCTCTCTAAGAATGCTGGATCTGCCCCTTCGAGTTTTCAAGTTCATGACACTCCTCCTGCTGGTCTCCGTCCATTGCTGCTTAATGATCTTTCTGGTATTGTGCAGGTTCGTTTGTGTTCTACCTAGTGTTGGCTAGCCTCTCCATTTTCACCAAAAAAAAAAAAAAAAAAAAATGGCTCTCTAAAGAATGCTGGATCTGCCCCTTCGAGTTTTCAAGTTCATGACACTCCTCCTGCTGGGTCTCCGTCACCATTGCTGCTTAATGATCTTCTCTGGTATTGTGCAGGTTCTTTGTGTTCTTACCTAGTGTTGGGCCTAAGCCTCTCCATTTTCACCAAAAAAAAAAAAAAAAAAAAAAATTTGTTATTATTATGACATTGTGCCAAGAAAAAAAAAAAAAAAAAAAAATTGTTATATTATGACATTGTGCCAAGTAGGATGGATTTTGAGTATATAGCGGTTTATAAATTCAAATTGAAGTATATATATATGAAATTATGTTTCTAATACTATAAAAAATTAGATAATATAAAAGAAAATTTATATTCTTTCCATCCCATAATTCTAGTCCCATTTTCTTTTTTTATTTACCCCAAATTGTTATTTTTTTCCCTTTTTAAAAATGAATAATATTTAAAGTTTATTATATTTTACCTTTATTTAATACGCTTCCTTATCAATAAATAAATAGTCAAATTACTTATTGTCAAATAAATAAATAAATAAATATTTTACCCTTACCTGAATATTATTCCAGATTTGGTGTAGAGGTGTGCAAACTTTAGAAAAAGGAAAAAATATTTAAACTTATTATATTGTTTTAATTATAAATATAATATTAACTTTTATCTCATTTTGAAAAATCTCTCTTATTTGCACATAATTGACACTAAATTTATGAACCAAGACAAAATTGATAAAGACAAAAGTTCTGAACAAAATCATAAAAATTTTAATTTTTTTAGTGATTAAACCAATTAATATCATATTAGAGTCTTATACCTTAATTAATTAAATAATAGATTGTGTGTAAGTGCCATGTAGATATTAGAATGTCCTGGACTATAAGTTCTAGACTCCAATTGATGCTCGTTAATCTCAAATCAAGCCTATTCTTATCTGATATGAAGAAAGAAGAAAAAGAAGATGTTACAGCTGAAAAAGAAAACGAAAAAGAAAAAGAAAAAGCATAAGCTCCAACTTCAATTATTTTTCTTATCACTTTCTACCCTTTCCTTCTTTCAAGTTACAAGTTATTAAGTTAGTAAGTTTTTAGCAGTAAATAAGTTGTTAGGTCAAGTCTTAATTAGCTAGTAATTACTACACTTTTCCCGCCAACTATTTTTGTGTATAAAATCAAGATAGCTGCTTCACAACAAACACCAAATTCATTTTCTCCAAATTAATATGTGATATGATATCATAAGATTCGCTTATCTATACCTGATTTATAAGTCAATTTACATATCAAATTAATGAAAAATAATTTTGCATTGAAACGATTAATGAAAAATAATTTTTCATTAAAACGAAGGTGTTTTTTACAATTTACTGACAAAAAGAATAAAGTGAGAATGAATTTTAAAAGAACTTTGCTTTGATTGATTTGATCTACGTATGGACCCATAGGCTAAATATAGACAAGTGTAATTTTGGTATTAGAACAAGTCGGACCTAGTTCAATTATTCCTCAATTTATGGTGCTGCCACTTTGTATTACTTCAGTTAGCCTGGATGTCTAGTCCTAATAAGACCCATGTTTTTTTTAAATTTCAGGGGAGAAAGCTCAATCTGTTTCAAATGAAGGATTTTAAATTTTAAGTATCGACTGGATATCTTATCTCAGTTCCACTTAAATGGAGTATTAAGAATGCCATCTTGTTAAGATACCAAATCCATAAAGTGCATGTACATTAAGGCATAATTTAGTAGTAAGTGCATGTATGACCTGACAATACATCTAATTTCCAATTCGCCTCTCATATACTCAAAAATTCATAAAGTGCAAATAAAGGAGAAAAGCTAGTTAATTAATTAGTTTTCTTTTTTAAAATAAGTTGAGTACATCATGATATTACTATGAGAATAAGAAATATAAATATAGAAAATTGAAATATTCTCTTTGGAGATGTTATTGATCTTGGTAGAAGAGGTCAATCTTTCGAGTAAAAATTAGTCTATTTTCAAATAAAACGACAAAAGAAACTTTTCAATTGTTCGGAATATTATATTTTCAGAAACTTGTTACAACTTACACTCATAGAAGAGTTTAATATATTAAACTTAATTTAATGGAGGCACATACTGCATTACTAGGCTCCATTGGAAAAAAAAGCTTACCCGAACTTGAAGATCTAAAGTCTCCAACCACAAGCAACTAACAATCCATTTTGTATTTTGAACTATCAGAGAGATAAAAGATCCACATAGAATCTCTTCAATAATGAGGAACAATTCCATGAAATGAGAGAAATTAATAACCCAACTAAGAAGGTACCAAAACAATCAAGGTTTATCAAATATTACAAATATGAGAGATTAAATTCAAGTTTTATTACAAACGATCATTAGTTTAAAAATTATTAAAAAGAAAATTAAATTAAATAAAGAAAAACGGTAGAAAAAGACGGAAAGAAACCACAAAGGGACCGAAAGAAACCACCGCTAACCAAAAAAGATGGTTGATAGTGGTTTCGAAAATAAAATCTATAAAAACACCAAAAAAAGAGAGAGCCAGTGAGACGACTAAGGTTTTATAATATCAATTACACATTAACATTAGTTGGCCTAAGTCCAAATTATTCAAATAATATTAGAGCAGCTCAGGCCTAGTTCAATTATTCCATTTTAATATAATTATAATTATTAATGAAAAATATATTTAGAATTTTTTATATGAGATGCTATATAATTGTGAATATATTTTTGGTTTTATTGATCGATAAAATTATAAGTGTATTACATAGGTTCTCATCTTTATTTTTTTAAATATATTAGAAATAACTGAAAGTAAAGGAGTTTTTTTAGTGTTTTTAGGTAGCGTTTGTTGTTGTTTTTAGTTTTTCATTTAATTTTGATTTTTAGTAATAATTTTTCACTTTCGTTGGTACTCTTGATTAAGGCAGCTATCAGTATATAGTAATAGTAATAGTAACCCAAAAATGTTATGAACATATAGGGAAAAAGCTCATAAAAAAATCAGTTTCAAAAATAAAAAATAAAAAATCAGAAACAGTTTTCTGTTTCTTAAAAATAAAAATAAAAAACAAAAATAGTAACAAACAACCCCTTAGTCTTTTACATATATGTGTTATTCATAATATTATATCACTCGTCCTAATTGACCAATAATGAAAAAAGATTACAAAATAACGAAGAAACTTATTTACAGTCAAAAGTAAAGTGAATTTTAATTATATACTTATATGAATTTAAAGTCATATAAAAAATGTTTATATAATATGGAATATATTATTATGTATGTGTTGTGTTTGCATCAAAGAAAACGAAGAAGCAATATTAACTGCATTATTGATGAGAAAGTATGCAAAGGCATTCCCGGCGTTCGAAAATAACTTTTTAAGTAAATTTTAGTTAAAAGGTTAAACGTTATTTAAATGGTTATTCAGTAACACGTCGTCTAAATTAGATTTTAGAGAATAGGATAGTGTTTTGTAAAAAGTTAACTCATGTAATATTTATCTTTTAACGTTTAATGAAAAACTACTCAGATAGCTAACAGCTAAATGCTACTAAAACAATTAATAGTTATCAAAAGAACTAATTTTACCGAATAGATCAATTATCATTTACCAATTATATTTTGGGCCTATAATTGAATTAAACTCTTCTTGGAATGGCTACATTATATATTCAAGATCTCTCCTTATAATTTAATAGAAGACTAGAGAGGAAATTATAACTAGCTACAACACTTTTTTTTTTTTTTCCTAATTTAAACAATAATAAATAAAAAATAAAATTTCAGCAACAAGCCTCGTTGGTATCACAATCAATCCTTTTTGGTTATTTGGCCCAAGCCAATAGAATTAAAATTAAAAAAATTATTTATATTATTTTGAATAGTAAAATTAAAATTAAAATTAAAAGAGACCACAAAATAAATATGCATTTATTTTAAAATAAATAAATAAATTATGCATTTATTAAAAGGAAATAGAAAATCAAGAGCAAAAGAAGCAATAGCAGCCTTAAAAGCTTTCGAAAAGTCGGTTATTATTTTAAAATTGAATAGAAATGTAGAGAAAACTTTTTATGAACCAACAGAAAATAGAAAGCAAAAGTGTTCCTATTTCCTAAGATAAGCAGAAAGCGAAAACCAACACCACAAGCACCGTCCACTACTGACCTCAAATATCAAGAGAGAGTCTCCTTGTAAAGTAAAGGTGCACCGTCACCGTCATTAAACGGCGCCTTCTAAAAGAGGTAATATCTAGTGCAGGCTTCAACCCTTACATACCGACGAAACTTCCATGTGATGAGACGGTGAGTTGCGTTTCCATTTTCTTCTTCCTTTTTTTCTTTTTTAATTTTTTCTTTTCAAACAAACAGAAAATTGAGTTCTCTGTCTTCTCATGTCTGTTTCTTTTGACGGAATATAGGAGGAAAAAAAAAGAAGAAAAAAAATAGAAAATATTAACTTTTTATTTTTTCTAGAAAAAAATTAGAAAAAAAAAGAAAAGAAAATGTTGGTTGTTGACGATGGTGATGATTCGGTGGAAATGATCCGCACCATCGCCTCTGCTCCTACTTCCTCCTCTCGAATCCTCGATTCTTTCTCCAAAAGGTATTCCTTGAAGATCCCCTCCATTTTTGTTTGTTTCAGTTCTCTGTAGGTTTTATTAGTTTACAAGATTTTTCTATTTCTAAAAAAAATCATTGGAAAATTAATAATAATAACAATCAGTAATAAGGTAGCTAAGATATTTGATGGATTTGATGATTTGGGTTCAGAATTTTCCACCTGTGTTTGGCGGATTTCGGGAGATACTTGGGTTAGGCTTAGACATAGTGTTTCTTTAGCGGTTTACAAACCTCTTTCTATAAGAAAGGTAGAGATTGAAGATAGTTTTTTTTTTTTTTTTGGTTTTTAATTTTTTATAGGGTATTTCTATACTTTTATTATTAGAGTTATATATTGAGTAAAAAAAAAAAAAAAACTTTTTTCTTCATTTGTTTGGTTTTTTCTAATTGAATTAGTTAATAAAAAAAAAGTTTGGGGGATATTGAATCTGTTCTTTGATTCTGTTTATTGGTTTTTAAGTTGTCTGATTGATAAATCTAGGGTTTTGATGGAGGAGTGATATTCTGGGAATTGATATATTAATGAGTGTGTTTATGAGGTTGTTCTTTTCTTGAATTTGGTTTCAATTTGGGTTATGGATATATTCAACCACCTACTACCAGCAATAAAACCCACCAAGCATATCAGCTGAAGCATGGGAGATTCTCTCTTCACAGCCTTGTCAATGGAGAATCATCATCCATCCACCCTCTTGTCCATGGATTCCAGTGCCTCCTCTCACGAAGAATTGGATTTAGAGATGAATCGTCAAATCGCACTTTCCCGTCCCCCTGATATCAATTTGCCACTGTCAGCTGAGCGTAGTCCGCCACCACAACAGCCGTGGAATTCAGACCCATGTGATATATTGGATGTTGGTCTTGGTCAGCAGGTTTATGAGACGGAGAGTTTCCTTAACATCCCCAAGGTTGGGAGGAAATGTGCCAAGCGAGTTGATAGTATTTGGGGTGCTTGGTTTTTCTTTAGTTTCTACTTTAAACCTGCTTTGAATGAGAAATCAAAAGCCAAGATTATCCACGAAAGCAATGTAGTTTCTGGGTTCGACAAATCTGACCTCAAGCTTGATGTTTTTATGGTTCAGCATGACATGGAGAACATGTACATGTGGGTTTTCAAGGAGAGGCCTGAGAATGCATTAGGTAAGATGCAGCTGAGAAGCTACATGAATGGTCATTCTCGCCAAGGGGAGCGTCCTTTCCCATTTAGTGTGGATAAGGGGTTTGTCCGATCACATAGAATGCAACGGAAGCATTATCGGGGACTGTCAAATCCTCAGTGTGTGCATGGAATCGAAGTTGTTCCCTCACCCAATCTAATGGGTCTTGATGAGGACGAGAAGAAAAGATGGATGGAACTTACAGGCAGGGATTTGAATTTTACAATCCCACCTGAAGCTAGTGATTTCGGTTCTTGGAGAAATCTTCCAAACACGGATTTTGAACTTGAGAGGCCACCTCCCCCCATAAAGAGCGTCTCTAATTCCCACTCAAAGAAGCTGCTAAATGTGTCTGGTCTTAACTTGTCAACTCAGCCATCCAACCATAGCAATGGTGCTGGGATGGACCTATCACCTGTCAGCAGCAAAAGGAGGAAGGACTTTTTCCCACATGGGAGTGATGATGATTGTTACTTGGCTATTAATCCTCCCTCTGATCAGATGGCAGATAGGGAACTTCACCAAAGTGAGCCACAATGGTTGCATGATTTCAGTGGGGTAATGAAGAATGTTTATGGGCCTGTGACAGCTGCTAAAACAATATATGAGGATGAAGAAAGTTACTTGATTATTATCAGCTTGCCATTTGTGGATCTGCAAAGAGTGAAGGTTGCTTGGAGAAATACCCTTACTCATGGTATAATTAAAGTATCCGGTGTGAGCACATCTGGCATGCCATTCATCAAGAGACATGACAGGACTTTCAAGCTAACAGATCCAACCTCCGAGCATTGCCCGCCTGGGGAGTTTATCAGAGAAATCCAACTTTCAACTAGAATTCCTGAAGATGCTAACATAGAAGCATATTATGATGGCCCGGGATCTGTGCTTGAGATTCTGGTGCCAAAACTTCGTGAAGGACCAGAAGAACATGAGGTTCGTGTTTGCCTTCGTCCTCACCTTGGTGGCAATGATCTCATGTTAACCTAAGATTAGGGCATTTATGGAGGTGAAAACTGCAGTAGTTGGAGCTTTATTGTTTTACTAACCATGTACCATACAGTGTATAATCTATGAAACAAAATGTGCGCCTTAGCTTTATCTCTTGCCATTTTTTTTCACTAATTGCCACGGTTTTTAGCTGTTCGTTGGTTGGCATTTGACTGTAACTTTTGTTGATTCTTGAAATTTATATATTTGATTTGACATTAATATAAAGCAATTAAACCTTGAATATCTTTGCAGAGAATTCAATATAATACTTTACTTTTGCAGTAGCTTTGAGTGATAATACATGAAGCTGTTGATATGGTGGATACTAAAGGTGTAGACTTTATTTGCTTTCTTTGTTTCTGTGTGGCCAATATTTGAATCAGAGCCTGATAAAGTTTCCATTTTTGATTCCGAGGCTTAGGAATTATCTTTTACAGATATACTTTTTTGGCTTTTGTTCAATTTCTGTTTGGAGGTGCAAAGAAAATTTACCATTTGTAGCTGGTAATGTGCAGGAAAAGCTGATAGATATTGTTTTTAGAGGTCAAGAAGAAGATGCTCATAATTGACATGAGATTGGAAATTGGCATTATTTTCCAATTGCACCAGGAAAAGAAATTGGAACTTCCAGCTATAAAACCATTTGAAGCATTCTTCGAGTTTTGGTGGGAATCATATGGAGCTTAGACGGAGAGCAACCAGAAGCAACAACATACAATTTTTTTTAACAAAAAAAAAAAAAGGCAAATTAAAATTGAAAATTTGAACTTTTCTTTGGAATATTGTGGAAGGACACTTGGAAATTTGCAACTTTTTTCCATATTACATTTACGAATGTGAATTGAGAATTGAATTGGTAATCAATTTGATACGTTTTAAATTTTTCTGTTGATGAAAAAATAATTAGAGTTTAACCTTTTCTTTAATCTTTTTTTTTTTTTTTTTTACAATAATAATTTGATAAGCTGATAGATAATTGAATTTTGTTAATCAAAAAGTCAAAAACGACATACTATAAAGAAAAGAAACATTTTTCTTCCCAACTTACAAATTGCGACATCATATCTAGCTTAAACGGTGATTGGATGAGAAGGACTTCTAAAGTAGTTTCTTTATAGGTACAGACCAAGTCAACGACCGTGTCGTTTACGCGTGGCTTTGTGGGTAAAGATAGGCGGTCGCCACGCGTCTGCTGAGAAGCACAATGGCAATTACTTTCATTTGCCCACTTTTTGAATAAAGGTATTACCTACTTCACTGGACTGAATAATAATTATATTTTTTATTTCAAACGCAATATATCTGGACTGAATAATTTATTTTTTTATTCAAACGCAAATATATATATAGCTATATATATAAATATCTTATTAAATATATATATATATATCTATTTAGTAAATTATTAAAAAAATTTAATTATTAGAAAAAAAAAATGACTAAATTATTCATATTATTATAATAATAGTCTGCGTAGATATTTAAAAGAATTTAGATACTTAATTTTTATTCTTCTTATGTAGAGATTTATTTTATTTGGAATAATATATTTAGAAAATCTATTAAATAATAATAATTAATCATGATTTGCATAAATATAGGTTTAAATCATTTTTGAAATTTCAACGACTTAATTCCCTAGCAAAAATAAACAAATTAACACTACAGGTACAATATATATAAAGTCTCGTAGATATTTAAAAGAATTTAAATACTTAATTTTTATTTTTATAGAGATTTATTTATTTGGAAATATATAATTTAGAAAATCTATTAAAATATAATAATTAATTCATGATTGCATAAATATATTTAAATCATTTGAAATTTCACACTTAAATCCCTGCAAAAATAAACAAATTAACACTAAGGTAAACAAAATATAAAATAAAAATAAAAATGAAAAAACAAAACCGAGTAAACAACTCAAAAAAAGCAATGAAATGCCACAAATGTTTTTCTTTCAACCGACAATGAAGAAGTTAAAGTAAAAATTTAAGTTAAACTTTTAACTTATATAAAAAAGAAAAATGGACTAGTGAATAAAAAAGAGAATTTTGAACTTTCTATTTATATACGACGACATATAAATATCAAATTCTTAATCAGCAAAAAAAATAATTTTTAAAAGTTAAAATCACTAATTTCACATCAACTTAATTCTTTGAATTTTAAATCAAAATAAGAAAAACCGCATATATAGCCTTTTTTATGATAAATTCGATAGAATCATACAAATAATAAATTGAATTTAAAGACCTCATATATTATGAACTTGAAAATATTGAACTTAACATGAGAAGAAAAATTAAACTTGTATCTTTAAGATTTACTTAAAAATTGAAATCATAATTAAACAAATTAAAAGAAAAAAAATTACTCACGATCTTATCTATCGTTTTTAAATTATATTTTATAATCTATATTTTTAACACATGTTTTTTTAACAACTTTCAAATTATTAAATTTTTAAACTTTCAAATTATTAAATTTTTAAACGTATTATATTTGATTTGAAGTTTAGACTACATACAAATAAAAGTTAGTTTTTATATTTGTAAATTATGAAATTTAAAGATTGTATTGTTTTTTATCACATATTTGATTTCTACCAAAAAAATAACATATAATTTGAATTTGAAAATTAATAAAAAATTTTATATACATGTAAATTATGATAATCTAAAAAATATAATTGAAATAATTAAATTTTTTATATTACCATGATCGAATATAAAACTCACAAAAATAAAAGTCAATTCATTATGAATGAGAGAGAAAAAGTGGATAAAAAAAGAAAAATGTTCAAAAATTCACAAAAGCACATAAATCAAAATACTGAAAATCTATACAATCTCACTTTTTTTTTATAGAGAAAGCCATGGATTCTCCTTTATATTTTATAACATAATGATAATGATTTTTATTAGGGAGTAAGTTATAAACATAGTTAGATCCATGTCATCGGTGGCTCAAATGCAGGTTGATTTCACCTGCTGTTACTTTTTATAGAATAGTAAAATGATTTTGGAGAAAAAAAAAAAACAGAAGATGCAAAAGTATTTTAAAACGTATTTTATCACTTTAAAGGAACCGGAACAGAGCTAATCCTTTAAAAGCAATAATAATAATTATTGACAAGGCATCAAATGCCTTAAAAAAATTTAATCGGTAGACAATATTAAACTTGAAGCAGACTAATATCTGGTAAAATATAAAAATGGCTACAGAAACATCAGGCAAAAACTGTAATCATGATTTCCAAAAGATACATGGCTTTGAATAAAGTTATAATAGAGTTCAAAGCCCAAAAATCAGAGCATAAATCCAATAAACTTCATAAGCAGTTGTTTTAAAGAGACCAAATTAAACGCCTAAGATACTGCAAAAACACATTTAGTCAACTTCCTCAATCTTGGGGCCAGCACCGCTTGCACCAGCAGGAGCATCATCATCCATGGCAGCACCACCCATGTCACCTCCAGCACCCTGATACATTTTAGCAATGATTGGGTTACATATGCTCTCCAACTCCTTCATCTTGTCTTCAAACTCATCAGCCTCAGCTAGCTGGTTGCTGTCAAGCCATTGGATAGCAGCCTCAATTGCATCTTCTATTTTCTTCTTGTCAGCTGGAGAAAGCTTGGCACCAATCTTCTCATCCTTCACTGTGTTCCTCATATTGTACGAGTAATTTTCCAATGCATTCTTAGCCTCAACCTTCTTTTTGTGTTCTTCATCCTCAGACTTGTACTTTTCTGCCTCTTGAACCATCTTCTCGATCTCCTCCTTCGAGAGTCTTCCCTTGTCATTGGTAATGGTGATCTTGTTCTTCTGGCCAGTGGTCTTGTCCTCAGCAGACACATTCAAGATACCATTTGCATCAATGTCGAAGCACACTGTAATTTGTGGAACACCCCTGGGAGCAGGGGGAATGCCAGAGAGCTCGAATTTACCAAGCAAGTTGTTATCCCTTGTCCTTGTTCTTTCTCCTTCATATACCTGAATCAACACACCAGGCTGGTTGTCTGAGTAGGTAGAGAATACTTGTTCCTTCTTGGTGGGAATGGTAGTGTTCCTGGGAATCAACACTGTCATGACGCCACCAGCAGTTTCTAAACCAAGGGAAAGAGGAGTGACATCCAACAAAAGAAGGTCCTGAACTTTCTCATTACCCTCACCACTCAGGATAGCTGCTTGGACCGCAGCACCATAAGCAACAGCCTCATCAGGGTTGATGCTCTTGCAAAGTTCCTTTCCATTAAAGAAGTCCTGCAAAAGCTGCTGGACCTTAGGAATCCTAGTAGAACCACCAACAAGCACAGCATCGTGTACAGTGCTCTTGTCCATCTTGGCATCCCTCAAACACTTCTCAACTGGTTCCATACATTTTCTAAATAAATCCATGTTAAGTTCCTCAAATCTGGCTCGAGTGATGGTGGAGTAAAAGTCAATACCCTCATACAAGGAGTCAATTTCAATGGTGGTCTGTGCAGTTGATGAGAGAGTTCTCTTTGCCCTTTCACAGGATGTCCTGAGCCTCCTAAGGGCTCTGGGGTTTCCACTGATGTCCTTCTTGTGCTTTCTCTTGAACTCTTGGACAAAGTGGTTAACCATCCTATTATCAAAATCTTCACCACCAAGATGTGTATCTCCAGCTGTGGCTTTCACCTCAAATATACCCTCTTCAATTGTGAGTAGAGACACATCGAAAGTACCACCTCCAAGATCAAAAATCAAAACATTCTTTTCACCAACACTAGTGGCCTTCTTGTCAAGACCATAGGCAATAGCAGCAGCCGTGGGCTCATTTATAATACGCATCACATTAAGGCCAGCAATTACTCCAGCGTCTTTGGTAGCCTGACGCTGTGAGTCATTGAAGTAGGCAGGGACAGTAACCACAGCATTTTTCACTGTGGAACCAAGATAAGCCTCTGCAATCTCACGCATTTTTATAAGGACCATAGAAGAGATCTCTTCAGCAGCAAATTGCTTTTCCTCACCCTTGTATGAAACAACAATCATGGGCTTATCGCCAGGACCAGAAATGACCTTGAAAGGCCATAATTTGATGTCACTCTGAACAGAGGCATCAGTGAATCTCCTTCCAATCAACCTCTTTGCATCTGCAATATCAATTTTCATTTAGACAATTCGGCTTAAATTGAGCAGATAAATTGTAAATTACAATATAGATTGCGTAATAGTAAAAAAGATAGATTAAAAAGGCCTCCAAATATAAATAAATTTCAAACACTTGATTAAAGTAAAACAGGTAATTGCCGAAAAAAAAAAGAACTACAGTAACACAAATGGTGACCAAACAGTTGACTAAATGTGATTTGCTAAATTTCATCAGAGTTTTTCACTGTAGCACAAAGTTAAATTACCCATATTTTAATAGCAAAGTATAAATGGCTTCAAACACATTAACTTAACAATTAAAAAAAAAGGCTAGTAATAATCACCTTCATATCAAACTAATAGATTTCAATATACAAAGACATTTTCATTACAAGTTCACAAAAACAATATACAAACACAATATACAAACATTTCATTTGTGATCGCAACTCAATGAAAGGTTATACAATTTATTCAATAACAGATTTCCGCAATTAAAAAAGAACATATATAAACCCCATTATACATTTAACTGTGCACGTTTAAAACACACAGCTAAATACAGAGATGTCATTTAAAATATATGAAACAAAATAAACAAATTACTACCTACAAGGGCATATCAAGGCAATTGCTTATATAGATTCAGAAAACTAACCTAAGAGACAACAGATCTAATCTACCAAACAGATCTACAAGTCAGGAACAACAGATCTTACCAAAAACGGTGTTGATTGGATTCATGGCGACTTGATTCTTAGCAGCATCACCGATCAAGCGCTCCGTATCAGTAAAAGCAACATAAGATGGCGTCGTTCTGTTTCCTTGATCATTAGCAATGATCTCAACACGATCATGTTGCCATACACCAACACACGAGTATGTGGTACCGAGATCGATACCGATCGCCGGACCCTCTCCCTTTCCTGCCATTTACAAAGCGTTTTTTTTTCCCTTCTTTTTTGTTAAAAAATTCAAAGTGATGAAGAGAAAAAAACTAATAAGAACTAGGGTTTCAAGTGGGAGAAACGTGAACAAGAAGTGCTGTATATAGAGTTAGTGCTGAGCTTCGAGAATGTTCGAATTCTTCAGTTTAGGAGCCGTTAGATCCTTGGATATAATCGACGGTTTCGAATTGGTTCCTCATTTTGCGCGCCCGAAAGAAAAGGACTAACTTGTTTTTTGATTTGTTTTCACTCGTTCGACTTAATTCAATTTAAATAAAACGTGGGCCCTTTGTTTAGTTTGAAAATGTATTTAGACCGTTGGATGAAGTTAACGTATCAGATAAGAAAGCATTTTATTAAAGCGGTCGCACAGTGATTCGTCACCGTCAAGAGAGATTCTAATTTCCAAGAGAGTTATTAATTGAGGACCTTTTCTTTGCTGGCGGCCGACACGGACGCCACCATGCACGTGCTTTAAAGGTCAGAGAAAGAGGAAAGTAGACCATTTTGTTTGGCTGGCCCATGGCCTTTAAGCCATCATATCGTAGGCCTAAAGAGGGAAGGAGGCCTGTATCTAATTACAAAGAAGCTGGGCGGGCTATAAATTTATCTTGGGCTAAACAAAATATTCAAAATCGATCAAATCAAACTGACTCGTTACTCGCACAAGCAACTTGATTCATTCAAGAATTGGAAAACCAGCTATTCAGTTTGATTACGGTTTCATTTATATGTAATCTCTCGCTATTTTTCTTAATCTATCTGTAATCTATAGTATATTAATATAGCCCATTGTTCCGGTATAAATAGTCATTATTTGTTCCTCCACCGTGAGCGGAGCAGATTGGAATTGTTTGAGCAGTTCGTGATATATTTTCTTCACTTGTATTAATAGCACTTATTATTCATTCTTGATCATTCTGAAAAATTTAGAAGCCATTTGTTTCGGTTTTTGTTTTTGTTTTTGTTTTTTGGCTTTCAAAAATAAACAAAATGTATTTATTTTAAATTGTTTAATTTCTTTTCTAGCTTTTTTTTTTTCCTAAAAAATTGCTATAAATATTATTAATGCAAAGTAAGCATATTGGTGATTTAATTAAGAGGCGTATCCCCTCGAGTTATGAACGTAAAGGTTTTTAGTCCTTCCCACAAAGTGTACTTTCCAATATTAAATTTGTATTTTATCTTTACAAAAATTGAGATCGCTTACCACTCCAATCGACAAATTATTAAAAGCAATAACAAAAATATTAATTAAAGGCCGTTTATCTAAATTTGTTCCTCAAAATCAAAAGAGAGAGAGCTTTCTTTCCAACGGAATGAACTGTTTATTTTATGTTCTATGGGGCAATGGGTGGAAGACAAAGAATTGCAATGACTAACTAGCAATTTTAGATAAGTAAAGAGATGAAGTATATGTAATAAACTCAAAATTTATATCCTAAATTTAAAATCATAAATCTAAAGAAATGAAGTAAACAAGTGATAAACTCAAAATGTATATCCTAAATTAATTCAAAAAGTAATTTTGAATCAAATTAGACATCTAGCAAAAACCGAAGCACCAAATTGAATATTTATCTTTTATTTTCCTTTTTAATAGAAATTTCAAGTAAATTCCAAATTGAGCAATGCTAGTGATGCCTTTCCTGCAATAACTGCTATACCCAACTGGGATTAGGAAAATGAAAGGGCGACAACCAAAAAAGAGTATTTGCCACATCAATTCAACCTTATCAAGTTTGAAGCAAAGTTTTTGTGTGGTGCAGTTTGATTCCCAGAAAGAGAGACTCAGTAGATTTTATGAAAAGTATATAAAATCTTATCTTTGATATTTGATTTTTGTTTAACATCTAAAATGGAAAAGTGACAATAAAAATTCTCCAAGCTAAGGCCACCATTTGTTACGGCCGTTTGTTTTTAGTTTTTTTATTTATTAGAAATATGAAGTAGTTTTTAGTTTTGATTTTTTTTTTCTGAATTTTTTTTTTTGTTTATAATGTGAAAAATTCTTCCAATTATCAAATCTCTCCCTTATTAAGCCATGAAAGATTTTACTTAATAATAAAAATTCTAAAAATCTAAAATTTCAGACAAAATAACTAAAAATATTTCACAATTTAATTTTGAAATTTCAAAGTTATAGTAACTATTAATTGTTATGTTGAATATGCTAGATTATTTAATAATCTATATGTGACTCATGTGATTAAAGGGCTGGTTCTAATTAAGGTGGCCCAAGATGATGGTTATTGGGTTTAATGTATAAGAGCCAATTAGGGTTTTAATACCCTTTCTCTGCCTTATAAAAGGAAAAGAATCAACAGCTTAGTGAAAACACAGAAAAGAAAACAAAATAGAGAGTGTGAAGGCTGCCTCAAACACATACAGTGATAGCTTGTTTGAGAGAGCTCATAAAAGAAACTTTTGTAGCTGTTGATTATTCTCTGACCATTGAGAGAAAACTTACGGACAAAACGAATCAACGCATATAGTGAACAACACAGAAAAGAAAATCAAATAGTAGGCTTGGAAGGCTGCCTCACACATAAGTGGATAGCTGTTTGAGGAGCCATAAAAAAACTTTGTAGCTGTTGATTATTCGTCTGCCATGAGAGAAACTTACTGGGACAAAACGCCAGAGGAAGAAACGGCTGATCTGTTTTGGAGAGAATCAATTGCCGCAACGAGGTAAGCCATAGACATAGGATCTGCTGTTAGGATGCAAGGTACACTTCTGATTAATTGTATATTAAATTTGTCAAACATAATTGAATGGCATAGATCTGGGCATATATTTAGAAGAGATATCAACATTGTGGGTTATAGTATATGCTCACTCTGTTCTAGATTGTTTGATAGCGTTTTATTTGGCTTAATTAATGAAAATAATTCGTATTATGAAAGTTGATTTATCTGGTTATAAGCGAAAGCCAAAATTATAGAAATTTTTGAAACTGTTTGTTTTCACTCTTATTATGATGTACTAATATAATTATGATGGCTATTATTTATAGAGAATGGTTATGACATTTATTATTGAGTTATGATAGTTAAAGTTTGATCTTAATTTAATCTCATAAAAGTTTTGCATAAATCAATGTTTTAATGAATGGAAAACGTTGTTAGTCACCAAAGTGCCCATTGTTTGGATTGTTTGTAGACAGTGTGATTATGCAGTTTTCATTGTTATACATACTCTTGGAGATGTTGATGCCGTTATTATGTTCATGGAAAGTTAAATTGAACAGATGAGTTCGTTGATTATAATTTGTTAGGTTACCCAAAGGTGAACAGTTAGACCATTAATTATAATCAATGGCATTAAAGAGACTTTTCATTGTACTAATTAATATGAATGTATATCCAAAGATAACATGCATATTGTATGGAGTATTATTGAATAGTTGAATGGAATAAAAAAAAAAAAAAGGTAACTGGATTCCACAAAGGAGCACGGGCGTGCTGTAATGAAGCACGGGCGTGCTTCTCTCTGACTTGCATAAAGGCTCGCAAGTTGCTTCACAATGAAAGTCTATTAAAGTATTTTTCGTCTTGGCATCATTATTGATTAAAGCTATGCATTTAAATATTACCCAAAGGTGAATCTAGATGCATAATTGAAGTTGTTATTGGTTTGAATCTATTTTATGTTTACTCAAAGCATTAACGTATGAGTATATATATAATGTTGCAGCTTCTTTTAACATGTTTGCTATAGGCACTGGGTTGATTAAGTTCAATGGGTTGATTAAGTTCAATGGATTGAACTATGCTGATTCGTCCGAACAAATACATTATCAGTTAGGAGTTTTGGACTTGGATTTGGCATTAGTCTCTGAAAAGCCAGCATCCATTACAGAGACCAGCACTGAAGCTGACAAGTCCCGTTATGAGGCTTGGGAGCGGTCTAACAGGCTGAGCTTGAACTTAATGAGGATGACAATGGCTGAAAATGTTAAGCCATCAATGCCCGTAACAGACAATGCTAGAGAGTACATACTGAAAATTAAGGATACTCCCAATCAGACATAGCTGACAAGTCCATCGTAGGATCCTTAATGAGTGAGTTAACGACCAAGAAGTTTGATTGGTCACAATCCATTCATGATCATGTGACAAGCATGCAGAATTTGGCAGCCAAACTGAAATCAATGGGAATGGATGTGAGTGAATCCTTTTTAGTTCAATTTATTATTAACTCACTTCCTCTTGACTCACTTTCCTTTTTGAGTTTGGTCAGTTCCAGGTGGATTACAACACCCTTAAAAGGAAAATGGAACATTCAGGAAATCAAAGGCCCATGTTGATACAGAGGA
This sequence comes from Jatropha curcas, assembly GCF_014843425.1. The sequence goes on along the minus strand of NW_023591598.1, from coordinate 457,553 downwards.
AGGGAGATTAACAGAAATTGGAAGGAACACTCTATTCAATTTCTGACATTTTTCATAATGGAACTAGTAGCAGCAATAAACAAATCAGGGGAAAGAAAGGCAATAAAACAGGGGACAGTTCCCAATGAAGGTTAATGATGGCAAATCGTAAGGAATGAAGTGCTACTTTTGTAGAAGAATGGGTCACTTCAAGAAAGGACTGTGCCTAAAAGGAAGATTTGGTTTTGAAAGAAGGGGGTTTATATTTTATAATTTCAATATGGTTTTTCTTGAATAGCAAATTTTTTATTGAAGTACTAATAATAACGCTGGTGGTTAGATTCTGGGGTGCATACTACTCATGTGTCTCATATTTAATAACAGGGATTTCTTTCGATGCAACCCATAACGAAAACTGAAAAGTTCTCTTTAAATGGGAAACAGAATTGAAGGCACAAAATAAAGGAATTGGAGACTTATAGATTTTGATCTGGTGCACTTGGTTTGTTATATGGATCTTGAAAGTGTCCTCTATGATTTCCTGAATGGCTGCTAGAAATTTGTTTCTGTAGGGGAGGTTGGATAATGTGGTTTCAGTTTTTAAGATTTGTTTAATGGTGTTTTTTTTTTCATTAATACAAACTTACAGTACTATTATGGTTCTGGTACGGTACTTTGATTGATGGTTTGTATCGTTTTAATCTTGATGCTGAATTTATTGAATCCCGGTTTAATGTTGAACACAATATAGGTATTAAACGTAGTGCACATAATGAATGTTCTACTTTCTTGTGGCATCAAAGGTTAGGTCACATATCCAAAGAAACGATTTTGAGGTTAGTGAAAGGTGGAATCTTACCTCAATTGGATTTCACTGATTGGGAAGTGTGTATAGATTACATTAAAGGTAAGCAAACTAAGCACACATTAAAGAATCCAGACACAAGAAGCAGTGAATTGCTTGAAATTGTACACACTGATATATGTGGCCCTTTTGATGTTCCCTCTTAGGGTGGTGAAAAAACATTTTATTACCTTTATCGATGATTTCTCATGGTACGGTTATGTATCTTTACTGCATGAAAAAACTCAATTAGTAGGTATCCTTGAGATATTCATTAATAAGGTAGAAAGTCAGTTAAATAGAAAAGTTAAAGTGGTGAGATCTGATAGAGGTGGTGAATATTATGGTAAATTTAATGAAAATGGACAATGTCCAGGTCCATTTGCATTGTCAGGTCCATTTGCAAGGTTTTTTGAAATCGTGGCATTTGTGCGCAATACATATGTCAAGGTCACGCTCAACAGAATGAATGTAGCTAAAAGGCGAATCGTACTCTTTGATGGGAAAATGGTTAGGAGTATGCTAATATTGTTGTATTATCATTATGGATTGCATAGCATTAAAAGATGCAGGTTATATTTTACTTATAGGGGTTCCTAGTAGGTAGTTTAAGACCCTTCTAACTGTGACGGGAGGTCCTAGTTGAGGGTCATCTTTAATGTTTGGGTGCCAGGGAGTTAAGGATATATAATCCACATGAAAAGAAGCTTGATGCTAGGAACGGTTAGTTGACTTTTTTCAATATGATATCTAAAAAGTCACAAAGGGTACAGATTTTATTGGTCCTAACCATAGTAGTAGAAATTGTTTGAGTCCTGGTAAATGCCTCGGTTTATTTTGTTAAAATGGCAACATTAATGGGGAGTAGTGGAACACGTAAGTGAGATGTGCAAGAGATTCATGATTGGGAATCAACTCAGTGGATTTTTGTCTCTTCTTCGGTTGTTGTTCCACTTGTTGTATCACGGTTTAACAACATGGTTGAACAACAAAACAACATTCCGAACCCACAAAATGACCATGTAAATGATGAACCAACAAATAATGAACAATTCACGAATGATCAAGTGGTTTCACAAGAAATAGCATTACAAAGGTCATAAAGGCAAAGAAGACTAGCTATTTCTAGTGATTATGAGGTTTACTTGTGCATGAATGTGAATTGAGCATTGATAAAGATCCAGTCTCTTTTCAGACAGCCATGGAATGTGATAATTCTGAAAAGTGGTTTAATGCTATGAAGGAAGAAATGCAATCAATGAGTGATAATCAAGTCTGGGATTTAGTCAGTCGAGTTGCCTGAGGGGGCTCAAAAACAAGTTGGTTGTAATGGGTTTTTTTAAGCCAAACGGGACTCTAAGGGCAAATTGAAAGGATTAAGGCAGATTGTTGGCCTAAGTGTTACACTCAGAAGGATGGAATTGATTATAAAGAGAGACTTTTTCTCCAGGTTTCCCAAAAGGACTTTTAAGAATTTTTTGGCTTTGGTGGCTTCATTTGATCTAGAGATTCAAAAATCGGATTGTTAAGACAGCTTTTCTTAATGGTGACTTAGAGGAGCAAGTATATATGGACAACCAGAGGGGGTTTGTGGTCACGATGGAAAGGCATTGGTGGTGAGTTTAAAGAGTCAATATATGGACTGTGCAAGCTTCGTCATGGATCTTTACGTTCATAATACCATCATTCATATGGTTTTATAGAAAACATTGGTTTATGCGGTGGTATTTTATATGAAAAGTAGTGGGCAGAAAGGCTATATAATTAGTCTAATATGTTTGAAATGACATTCTTTTGCATGTGAATGATGTTGGGTTTTTGGTTTGCATGATGTCAAGGGTTTCTCTCTAAGAACTTTGAAATGAAAGTATGGGAGAGGGCATCTTTGTGATTGGGAATAGAATATTCCGGTAATAGACTACAAGGAACTATCACACCGCCTCTATCTCTAGAGGAATTGTCCGCTTTTGGTCCAAGAGGTTGTGCCCGCCCTAATTCCGACCAACCATCACCGCCCCACGTTTTGTTCCGCAGGTGAAATGGGAAACTTCCCCGGAGGGGTCACCTTCTTGAGATTTCTGTTTAAATGAAGCACGCTTTAACCGGAGTTTCCAACTCTTCAGCACTTCACCAAAAGGCCGCCATGATTAGTTTCTCCTTTTTTTTCAAGATAATGATTCGGATTCATTCAGTGTCCGCATTCCCCTACCCTAGCTAGCTGCATTTTTCTTTTAAAGTGAAAAAAAATCCCCCCCCGGCCCCTTTTTGCCGGGTCGGATGGTTCACAGGACTGTTAGGATTGGTCTCAAGGAGTTACATTGGGATAAGGTATTAGAGAGATTATAATGGAAAAAATTGCTCCGCAGAATAGTTCCAATTCAGAAAGGGGATAGGTTTTCACAACGAATGCATGTCTAAAAATGATTTGGAACATAAAGAAGATATGAGGGTCTATTCCATATACATAGTGGGTTGGGAGTTATGGTAATGTTAAAGACTGGTCTCGACCGGATATTAGTTTTTCCGCAATGAATGTTAGGGATATAAAGTATCCCGGGATGGATTGGAAGCTTGCAGCAAGTAACTTAGGTATTTACAAGACACTAAAGGATCATATACTCCACTTATTAGAAAGTCCAGCCATCTAGAAGTGGTGGGATTCGGAATTCTCAGACTATGCTAAGTTGTGTAGATTTCGAGAAGTCTCATTTGGCTACTTGTTTCTTGGGTGCTGGAGGGAGCAGTATATGGAGTGGAAAGCAGTTCTGTATTGCTTATCTCCTATGGAGGTTCATTTTTGGCATGTTTTTGAAAAAGGCACTGTTCATGCATTTGTGGTTGCAGAATTTGTTCTCAGTCTAGGCAATTGTCGACAGGTATAGTAGACCGTTGGAAAATTTACTGTGACAATCTCGAGCTGTATCTTCTTAAATATGATAGGTATCTAAGGGTGCAAAAGCAAAATGGATTTGAAGTACTATCCTTGGTTTGAAAGAAGAATTGGAAAACAAAAGTGTAATTTGAGAGCAATATGGTACTAGATTGTGATAGCGATCGCTAACTAAAGCTTACGCAAAATCTTCACTGGCATGTTTGATAGATGGGGCATTATAGGATAAGTCCTTTGTTTTAGATTGATATTTCAGACTTGTGTCTATATATATATATACTATGGGTATTTTGGCTCATATTATTGTGACACTTGGGATTCATTAAGGTGTTTTTTGCTTATTTGTGTTATCAATTATAGATGTTACATAAATGGTTTTGGAGTGAGATAATAAAATAACGTTTGCTTGTAACAATGTATTGTTTGTTGAATAGTTTTCTTCCTCCATTCAGTTTTTATGAATTGAAGTGGTCTGTGATATATGGAAGGAATCATGTTCGTTTTAATGACTTGATGAGCGCATAATCGATATCTTAATTCTAAATTAAGGTACATGATAGTTCAAGAAAATTGCACATCGGCCAAGTGGGGAGTTGTTAAGATTAATTTAATATGTATATGTGGCCCATGTGAATTAAAGCTCTGGTTAATTTAAGGTGGCATAGATGAATAGTTATTGGGGCTTAAATGGATAAGAGCATTAGGGTTTTAATACCTTCTTTGCCTTATAAAAGGAAAGGAATCGACAGTTAGTGAAAGCACAGCAAAGAAACAAATAGAGAGTGGTGAGGCTACCCTCAACAATACGTGATAGCTTGGTTTGAGAGGCTATAAAGAAACTCTCGTGTTGGTTGGATTATTCTTCTGACATTGAGAGGAAAAACTTACGGGGACATAGGCAAAGGAAGAAAAGTAGATCTGCTTGTTACAGGAGAATAAATTTTTGCCGCAACTGAGTTAACCATAGCATAGATCTTGCAGTTTATGAGATCAAGGTAACGGCTTGCGATTATTTGTATTTCCTTGTTCAACAAAATTCTATTGACAATAGATTGGGCTGTATTAAGATTATTCCAACAGACTAAAAATATAATTTTTGGAAATTTATAATAATAAATAAATACTAAATTCGCTTTAGATTTTATATAGAATACGAGGAAAATATAATAAATATAAAATAATAGTAATAGAGTAGAGATAGAAAATTGAGAATTTGATAGAGATAAAATATATGTTTGGTATATTTTTGAATAATGATGAATATAAATAAATAATATTAGATTTATATAGATAGATAAAAATAATAATAACAACAATAATTTTATGAGGATAAATCTTATAAAAAATGAAAAAAATGAGAAATGTAGAATTAAAAACAGAAAATACAATTCAGTAAACCGCAATTTATAGTTTCATAAAATTTATTTTTTATTTTAAGAACAATTTTTTTAAAAGCAAAGAAAAAAAATAAACAAGTTTAAACAAACAAGTTTTGTTTATTTTTTAAGGAAAAAAATGAAAACCAAGAAACTTAATCGAAAATAAACATCACCTAATTTTATGAAATTTCAATTCAATTCCATGTTTTAGGGTTTGGTAACCAAACTAAAATGTAGAATTCAATTTTGTAGAATTAGTTATAATTAAAATCAAATTTGGTGGAATTTGAAATAAATTTCATATAATTAACATAATATATTTGTAGGACTAAACTTATAACATGTACAGTAAATATTCTATATAATTATCGACTATTTACATTCTAATTATAGTAATTATCTAAAAAAATTCACATCTCTTCAAATTATTGAATATTTCAACTTTGAAATAAACCAATTAAATAAATTATTTAATTTAAAAAAACTAAAAATAAAAACAATAAAAAATTACACGTAAAAAAATAATACCAGATGTTTTAATATTAAATTTTTAATATCTAAGTCTATTATTATGCACTTACTAATGACATTATGTTTGTTATTAAGTAAACCTCCTTTATTGTCAGCATATGAATTAATTTTATATTGATTGTTAGAATTTTTTTAAATCAAATTTATTAATTAGTATATTATTAATTGGCTTTTATAGTTGATAATGATCCATTAAAATTATTAGACATAAGACTTTTTAATTTAATTAAAAATATTGTTTCTAAATATTATTGTCGGATTTTTTTTTAAAAAAAATTATTATTGAGGGTATTTAGAAAAATAAGTACAAATGAAATTCATATCAAATAACTATAAAATGGAATTTTATTAAATTCTGCATTTCAAGTTATACTAAATCAAACAACTCTAATAGAATTCAATTAAACATTATCATTAGTATTAGGCTATTCGCAATTTGCATCCAAAATTATGTCAGTTATAGAACTCAGCTATAAGCTTTTTGTTTCTTAAATTCAATAAATTTCAATTGTGATTTTGATTTTTGAAATTGTTTTTTTATAATAAAGTAATAATTTTTAATCCATAGAGAGTAGCATGAGTAGGTTTAAGTTTAGTTGAATAATTTCAATAAAGTCAAGAGTTTAATACACGTAAAAGTATTTATAAACAGTAATAGGCCATGAATTAAAATTAAAGAGGCTAGAATAATTTCAACAATTAAAGGAGAGCGAAATTAAAAAAAAAAAAAAAAAAAAAAAAACAAAAAAAAAAATATTTAAAAGCTAAAGAAGGATTTCCAATTTGGAATGGAATAATTTTTTTTAAAAAATTTTGATTTAGGGGTGGGGGGCCACCATGGCCCCCTCCCCTGCCTCATTCCTTAAGAGACTATCGTCGAAATTAAAAAAAAAAAAAAAAAAAACTATTTTAAAAGCTAAAGAAAAGATTTCAATTTTGAATGGAATAATTTTTTAAAAAAAATTTTGATTAAGGGGTGGGGGCCACCCATGGCCCCCCTCCCTCCATCATTCCTTAAGAGACTATCGTCGACTAATGTATAACGGTGATTTTAAACTAAAATTGATTGACGTACTAGAATAAATTCTGAATAAAATGTTTATTGCGAGTATTTTTTTCATTAATGAGGATTAAACCCTCGACTTCACTTAAATGAGAAGAGTGCCGAATCACTCATCTCAATACTCGTCGATCGAAAATTAATTTTTTTTTTAAATTCTTTGACTTCATGTTTATTCACATTCGAACAAGGGTTTAGTTTCTTTCTTTTTGTAAGTGTGAATAAAATTTTGTATTCACATTTTGCCCTAGTAGTCTGTTCTTATTTGTCATTCTTCACTTGGACTAGAGCAATGAGAATTAATATTGATATGAAAATGACCAGGACTTTCAGTCTAGTCTAGTATTTGCTTCTACCGTCATTAGTATTTTTTCCCCATCTAGACCTTCCTCCAAGATGACCTTAAATATTCCAGGGGCATTATTTTATTGTTGAATTCTAATTTTAATTGTTTTATTGTTAAATTTCAGTTGTCTAAAAATATATAATATTATCAAAATTTATGTAAAATCGGTTATCTGTAAAGTTCAGAATATATTTATATATTCAACCAAAGTAAATTAATGAATAATAAAAAAAAGTGATAAAAATAGACGAACAAACAAAAACTGTTTTAAAAAATTTACATATTCATTTTTAAATATTTAAATAAAACTATGTTATCTCTTAATGCGGTGGGCAACGCGGAGCAGCACTCTTCTAGAAGGAGATCTTAGCACTGGATTCCAGACACGAGTGTTTTTTCGTGGGTGTTCTTCGGCCAACTTTGGCTCCTCGCCTAATAATCCAATTAGATTAAGAATTTCTAAACTATAAATAGGATTGAAAACCACTTTAGTTCTTTTTATGGTTTAGTTTGTAAATTAATATGACAATATATCTAAATTTTCAAATGAAGGTGTCCGAATACAAAGGCGTTTTTAGGTGATTTTGTAACAAGTTCTATAATTCGAAGTATTTTTGTAGTTAAAGCTAAAATATTTACATAAAAAATTTTTTTTTTACATGAAATATCATAAATTTAAATTTTATAATAATTATACAACATGACACTATTGACAATATTATAATAATTTAAATTTTAATAATTTTTTTTAAAAAAAAAACTTCCTATGAAGTAATGAAAATTTTAATTTTATCCTTTAAAATAACAAATTTTTTTTTTTTTTATTTTGTCCCTTAACTTTTGAAAAAATTTTTAATCCCTCATCTTCAATTTCTGGCTCCATCAGTAAAAACCATCATCTTGGTAGAAATATAGAAAGACTTTTTCCTACTTTTAAATAAAGGTATCATTTGAACTAACAAAAAATTCCCTGAAAATTATTTACCATTAAGTAACTACTAATTATTACTATTACTTCTAACATTTTTTTTCACCCAACCCAAAAACCTTTATATAAAGCCTCACAATCCTAAATCTTTTTGTAAAATTTTAAGATGTCAGCAACAAAGGCAAGCGATCCAAGAAAAGCATTATGGCTCATGCGCCTAAGCTCCGCGTTAAGAACCTTACTTGCCTGCACCATCGTCGGTTGCACCACCCTCTACGGTCCTGCACCGCTCCGCCACTTTTTATCATACCCATCCATTTCTTATGTTACAACAATTCTAATTGTATCAGATTCTACACTCGGCGACACTCTTAGAGGCAGTTTCCATGCTTTATACGCTAGCATTCAAGCAATTATTCCTTCTATGTTAATTTTATGGGTTATCGGACCGGCTAGGTTCACTGTTGCGTTAGCAGCGGCGTCAGTGGCGATTACTTCCTTGGCGGTGGCTTTTCCGGCGTCAACTCCTTTGATGGCTAAGAGAATTGCATTTGCACAGATTGTGACCGTTTATGTTGGAGCAGTTATTTATGGTACAAGAACAGAGGGGGTGATGCACCCGCTTCATGTCGCTTCAAGTACGGCCTTGGGGGCTTTGGCTTCTGTATTGGCTCTGCTGCTTCCATATCCTCGGCTAGCTTACTGTGAGGTATTTAAATTAATTAATTTGCACCGGTCACGTGGCACTGAATGTTAAAATTTGACTAGTAAGAGACTATTCAGCAAAATTAGCTATTTTATTAACTGTTAGACAGCGTTTCATTAATATTAATAAAATGAGTAATATTAAATAATTTGATCTTTTAAACTCTAAATTAAAACTATTTACTGAACACCGTAAATAATTAAATATAGACATGAATCATATTGAAGCTGTAACTATTATAAAAATTAAATAATTAGGTTCCTATAGATAAAATTAAAAAAAGTGATGAAAATTGTAAAAATAATTCAAAATAATTAATTTTTTAATTTTCATTTAGACATTATAATTCATTATAATAATAATAGAAGCCTTTCTGTAATTTTCCTTATCCTATGGTACTCGATGACTGTGTAAAGAGCCCTCCATGCCAGGAGAGGAATAAATACTACAGTCTAAACTATTAGAGAGCTTTAGAATATTCTGAGCAAAACGTTCTAATTATCTTATTACACAGTGCTACAGAGGAGTATTTTTGTACTCCACAGCATCGTTGATAGTTGTGTTTGTTGGCAATAATGCCAGAGAATATTTCCTCTTGGTGACGCTGCTCATTTCTTTCTTTATGCTCTTCAAATTTTACAATTTTTAGGAACAATAATAATTAATTAATTAAATATCTAAAATACGCAAGACACTACGTTTCTAAGTTTAAGGATTCGATTTCTAGATGGCTGAGAGCTAATAGTAACGGCTAATAGTTGTTACTTGTGATTGTTTAGCATCCCTCCATTCATAAATATAAGTTAAATATAATTTGTTTAAGATTTTTGCACCGTGATTGAAAAAATAATTAAGTCCTCTAAATCATAAATTTAAACTACTTTTTATCCCCGTGTCATTAATAATACATGTATTTAATATATTATAAGATAAAATTAAAAAAAATTTATTAATTACTCTTTAATATTCTCGAAACGATTTATATTTACGAAAAGAGGAAGTAAAATTTAGCAATGATTGATTTATATTTATGAAAAGAGGAAGTACAATTTAGCAATGATTAATGTTGAATGTAAAATGACCATTATATAATTATTTTTAATCATGTGCATAAATATACCCATATACGTTGCAGAAAAAATCTAGCGACACTCCAAACTCTACAAGTGACCTATTATGTCCCTGAGGTTTTAAATTTTGCTAATATTGTATTCATCTCTATACTGGCAATAATATTTTTTCTGGTGTTTTTGCATTTACATGCATGATATTCACTTAAAGTGTGATTGGTATAATTTTTAGAACAATAATTTCACAATTTTCAACGTCTAATAAATATTTAATTGATTTAATTTTTATTTTAAAAACTTTAATTGATCTAATTTTAAAAGTTTGAGTATTCAATAAAATAATTTTTGCAAATTGAATTTTATAAATAAAAGTGTTCAATAGGTTCAAATAAAAGTTGAGGGTGCCACAAGATTTTTTACTTAAAATATATTGATGAATTTATGCATGGGACAATTATTTTCATATATTATCATGCATCATATATTTTTTATTTTTAAAGTGATATATTATTCTTCTGTTTTAATATATCATATAAACAATATATTGATTAAATTATTTAATAATTATTTTATTTTTAAATAATTATAAATAAAATAATCATATAAAAGTTTTTAATTTGAAAAAAAGAGGAGATTATCAATAATTCTTTTAATAATGTTAATATATTCCAACTATAATATGAATATAAATAAATTAGTAGCTGATACAAATCTCAAAATGAAGTTAATTGAGATTTTTATCAACTCCTTAGAGATATTGTTTAATACATCCTGTATTTATATATGTGCATTCTCTTTTTCATTCATCTATATGGATTGATGAATAGAAGGCATGTTATTTCTATAACACTCAAGTGTATTTGATAATTTTTCTATTTTAAAAAATTTGAAAGTTACAAAAAAAATAGAAAGAATATACTAGTTTAACTATAATAAATGAATCAAAATTTCATTTAGGAGCTTTTAGAATTTTTAATTCAAATGTATTTACTCTACATCTAATGTTTTTTTTTCTCTATTTATATTTACTTTTTTCATTTTTTACATAATTTTTTAACTGAACGGTTTGTCTTTTCCTTACACGCAAATTGAACGAAAAAATAAAAAGAAAACTCGTAGAAGCCTTAACACATGAATATATGTATATATATGCAGGTGAACAAAACATGCAGATTATACGTTGAGAATGCTTCAAAGAGAATTAACCTCTTTATGGAGGCCTTCAATGCCCAAGACAACCAAACTGCGAGACATTTCATTTCACAGGCAGAACTCTTATCAGAAACAGGAATCAAACACCTCCAAACCATAAAAAATGCTCAAGTCAGTCATACCTACATGTCTGTATTTTCCTAGATATAAAGCTTTCTCACAATTTCAGTTTGCTAATTCAAATCTGCATTTTCACAAACAGAGAGGTATCATCTGGGAAAAGCCGCAGATCAATTTCTCAAAGCCTAATTGCATCGACCCAGTTCAAGTTTTGCAGCAATTAGAAATACCAATAAAAGGAATGGAAATTGCTCTTACCTCTCGCTCTGCATTTCCTGTTAGTGTAATCAATGAAGGGCTTACAGAAGTATTACTGAGCATGAAAGGTAAAATAGGCTTAAAATTAGAGCAAGCAAAGTGTTTTGCACCTTTTGATGCAACAACAGAACCAGAGACAACGGGGGAATTTTCAGACAACCCTCTTTGGAGTCGCACAACTATTGCCGCGAACCACGAGGAATTGCCTGATTTCTTCTTCTTATACTGTATGGAACTTCTGCAATGGGACTCGCATATCAGTCGAAGTCCAGAATGCACTGTAAGGAACAAACAGAAAGTAGAAATTAATAATGGAAAAGATCAAGTAATTAAGGGTATCCTCCAAAGGATTTGGAAAGGCACCGGTATGATATTAAGCAGGGAAAGATGGATGTTTGCGGTCAAATGTTCACTTTCTCTGGGTTTTGCTGTTCTATTTGGACTGATATTTGATAAAGAAAACGCATACTGGTCAGGACTAACTATTGCCATTACTTTTGCGGAAGGAAGGGAACCTACATTTACGCTTGCAAATGCTCGTGCACAAGGGACTGCAATGGGGTCAGTCTACGGAATCCTGTGTTCGTTCATTTTCAGAAGATCTTTGGACTTGAGGTTCTTACTTCTTCTCCCTTGGATCATTTTCACCAGTTTTCTCAGGCATAGCAGAATGTATGGACAAGCCGGCGGGATTTCAGCTGTTACAGGAGCAATGTTAATCTTGGGCAGGCAAAATTATGGCTCTCCCAGCCAGTTTGCAATTGCAAGAATCACGGAGGCTTGCATTGGATTAATATGCTTCATTACAATAGAGATCCTACTGCAACCAGCAAGAGCAGCAACTCTCGCAAAAACTGAACTTGTCTGTAGTCTGAGGGCAATCAGAGATTGCATTGAGGATATTGCTCTTTTATCTGATAAAAGGAGCATTTCCTCATCACTTCCTCTAGATTTAAGAGAAAAGCAGAAGACTCTGGATTCTCGTATCAACCAAATGGAGAAATTCATTGTTGAAGCTGCATTAGAGCCTAATTTTTGGTTCTTGCCTTTTCATGATGTTTGTTATGATAAAGTCTTAAGATCTTTAAGAAAGATGCAAGACCTCTGGCTATTTTCAGCCTATAACACTGAGATTTTCTCAGAAATATCAGAAAAGTTAGGACTAGATTGGGAGGAGCTAGCAGAACATATTGAATATGATCTAGATCATTTTCAACGAAAGATTTGCCCTTCACTGAGATGCCTTGAAGAGTTGATCTCAATCAAGTCTATGGCAGCGCTTGAAAATGAGCGGCAGAAGAAAAGCATGACTCATGACATTGAATTGGGAAAATCAACAAAAATAAATGTGTCTACAAATCAGAGTCTAGAGGAGTTTGCAGTTCCAGAGATTGTGAATTCTTTCCTTGAAAATTCAAGGGAAATAGCTAGAAAGGTTAATGCGTCCAAAGGTGAGCAGAAGCTTAAGAGTTGGATGATACTTTGCTTAAATGGCCTAGGGTTCTGCATCAAGAATTTGCTCAGAGAGACGATAGAGATTGAGAAAGAAATAGACAAACTAATTGCATGGGAGAATCCCACAAGGCACATTAACTTTGCATGAAATTTACATTAAAATCAAGGTTCTGCATGCAAAACAGTATATCTCTACCACCATGTAATATCATAAATATGGGTCATATACAATGTAGTATTTTTTTGCTTTTTGTTTAGACAAAAAAAAAAGGATGGAAGTTCAAAGTTCCTTACCAGTGTTCACAGATTGCCCAAACAACCCAAGATACATTCTCATCACATAAGAAATCCTTAAAACTTTTCCTGGGAACATTATCTAGCAGTTCCAACAAACATGTTCAGAATTGCCTGCAACACCAAATGGGCATTGCCACCAGCACCAAGTCCATGACCAATAAGATACAAGTGGACCAGCATCTCATCTATCGTTATTATTTTTTCACACAATTTCGGAGAGTAGTATACAATCTGAGCTTGTGGATGTGAAGACTTAATAAGAAGTGAAGATAAGAAACTTATGAAAATAGCAGCAAAAAAATTACATCCATAGGTGCAACCAGCTGTTTTAACATAATCAAATTATATCCTTTGATGAAACATCTTGGTCCACATAACTAGCACATAGAATGTCTACCTACCATAATCATAACAAAAAGGGAAGAAACCTTAGTTTCCTTCATATTTAGGATCAGCCATCACATAATGATACGCTATTACCAGTACAAAAATAAAGATGCCAAGAAAATTGGCAAAGAATCCCAGGTCCTGATCATCAAACATCTGTAAAATCCAAAAATAACAACATAACTATCAGTATCATGCTCAAAATATCATACATTTAACAAAGTTAAAAAAAATTATGTCAATATAACTAGCAGTATTGGCTCCAAATAATTGGTTACCTCATACTCAAAACTACAATTCTACAACAGCAGACAAATAGACAGATTGCAACTGATTTACAAATTCACATGTCCTAAGGAACTCAAGAATATGAAGGGATACATGAAATACTTCAAAGCAAGGTTAATCAATTAAAAGCCCAATTAACAGGCACAAGAAATTAGGCTCCTTTCATTTTTATATTCTTTTTCCAAAAGGTTTTCACAAGAACATTAAAAAAACAGACTTTTCGATTCATTTCATTTGAATGGTAGTCACACAAACAACTTTGTTCCCAATAATTAGGCTATCAAATCTCTATAAAAAAGGGAAAATTTTGTAGAATTCAATTTCATTTTCATGTTTATTACATAAAAATGACAAACCCACTCTGATGAATTCAATTTTATACAAATTCAAAAAAAAAAAAAAAAAAAAAAAAAAGGCAAAGAATTAGGCCTCCTTTCATTTTTATATTTTTTTTCCAAAAGGGTTTTCACAAGAAACATTAAAAAAAACAGACTTTTCGATTTCAACTTTATCATTTGAATGGTAAGTCACACAAACAACTTTGTTTCCCATAAATTAGGCTAATTCCAAATTCTCTATAAAAAAAAGGGGAAAATTTTTGGTAGAATTCAATTTTCATTTTCATGGTTTATTAATAAAAATGAACAAACCCACTCTGGAAATGAATTCAATTTTATACAAATTCCAAAAAAAAACAAAAAAAAAAAAAAAAACATTAAAAAAAAAAAAAAAAAAAAAAAAAAAACCATATTCTATCGTTTACAAATGAATTGAACTCTATATTTCAAGTTCATGAATTCTAGAATTTGATTTTCAAATTCTATAATGAAAATCCAAATACGTTCAGAAGCCAATTTCTTACGACAACAATTGATTTGTATATGTATATACCTATAAATCAATAACACTATAAGCCAGTTCAATGATTAGTTAATCGTGCAATAATTGAAATTATAATAATAAAAGCTAATCAATTTAAAGATTCAAACACGGATCGGAAACAATTATGAAATCTCTAATTGAGGACATCGAGAAATTAGCAAATGAAATCGAAGATCTAGAAACCTAGCTTTGTTTGATTCTTAAAATTTTGAGAGAGAAAAGAGAGTAGATTGAGAAGCTTACGGTGGCTCACAGCGCAAAATGGGAGAAGATCGCGGAATTTCAATCTCCGATGCAGTGAAACAGCTGAACTGAGCTCAAGAAGACTTCTAAGAGTCAAGACCGGTAGAAACTGCACTTAATATGAGCCATGAGGAGATCGCGAGAGAGAGCGAGTGACTGCAATGATGTCGTTTAGCTGATGCGGCGACGAGCAAAAGTCGTGTCGTAATTGCTTTAAGTAATAAAAACAATGTGGCTGCTGGGATTCGAGCCCAGGTCTCCACGGCCACAACGTGGAATTCTTACCACTAAACTACAGCCACCAAGTTGTGGTATTGTTTATTTTACAACTAAGTATATCTTAGCCATAAAAAAGATTAACAGCCACTAATGGTCCTCCTCTTAAAGCCTTCTGCACTTGATTGTGCCTGCATTTCAATTTGTAATTTAAAAATACTTCAACTTTAATTTTGTAATACTAAAAATGTCTTTCGACTAGCCGTATAACTTGGATCGGAATATTCCAATCCATTTCGAAATTTCAATCCAAATATTAATTTGGAATGGAATTTTGGATTATGAAATTTAAAATGAAATACATTTTTTAAAATATTGGTATATGAAATATGGAATGGACATTAATTTCATATTTCAATTCATATAAATTCATATACCGAATTTTTATTTTATTATACTTTAATTTATAATTACATATTTTAAAATAAAAATATTAAATTAAAGATAAAATAAAATATTTTAATTCTTCATATTTTTTAAGAAAACTTCTATTTAATTCTAAAACTACTTAGTTTAATAGAATATTTTAACCTCAACCCTAGTTAGTAATTAATATATACTATGTGCTTGAATACTCATATATATATTTTTTTTGGGTTAGTTATAATTTTCTTACTTTTTTTATTAGATTATATGATTTGAAATATTTTAGTTTACTTAGACTTATAATAGGTTTTTTTTTTTTTTTTTTTATTTAACACTTTTTAATAAATTTGGTAACTGTATATATTGATATATCTTAATATGAACCACATTATCTTTTGTTGATTTTATAATATTATTATTATTATTATTAATTATTAAGATGTTAATTACATGAATTTAGTTATTAAATGTCAAGGGTGAAGTATACCTACTATATATAAACATGTAAGATTAGATATTTTATTTAGCTATATGTGATATTAATTTATTATTTTTTAAAAATTTAATTATGTCTTTTTAGTTTGTATATATAAAAATATAGTGATTATTCCTTTTTAGATTTAAAAATTTACATCTATTAATGTATTATTTTTAAAATTTAATTATATCTTTTTAGTATGTATATATAAAATATGATGATTATTCCTTGTTAATTTTAAAAATTTACATCTTAAAAGATATCATAATATGTTAGATTTATATTTGGTTAAGAAATTTGGAACTACTGAATTTCAATGGAATGGTATGAAATAAAATTTTAAATTTAAAAAAAATATTTGGAACGGAATGAAATGCAATTTCAAATTCCAAAATATTTTGGAACAGAATTGGAATGAGGGTCATTTCATACGGTCTGAATTACACTCATGTCTTTGACCATTTTAATTAATTTTTCGACATCGGGTTGCAAATAGTATGTCACGTGACATATAAAAAATAAAATATTGTGGCATTTTTTTTGTTTTAAAAATAATTTTAAATAATAAAAACATTAAACCAAATCAATTAATTAACTTTTTTATATTAAAAAAAATTCCTTAGTTTGGCGATTGACACCTTAACCTTGCAATATAGATTTCTTTGGAATTTTATCAAAACCAAACCACCATTATCAAACTGTTAAACGAAAAGCTGATAGATATGAAAAGATCCAATAGTTAATTTTACAAATCTTTAAAATGAATCTGCATATAGAAAACGACACAAACTTGTTTTTTTTAATCTAACAACAAAAACTTCGTTATGATAAAATAAACAAACTTCATCATGATAAAATAAATAGAAAATGCATTTCTACCAATAAAATCATTAAAGCGTTTTCAAAATCTAAACAAATCCAATTTTTCTTTCAACGATTCAGAAGAATGAGTTAAAATTATTTGTGGGAAAAAAATAAAACCAACAATCCAAAAAATAAAAGCCTATGATTAATCATTAAAGATGCCTAGTATACAACTGTGTAGGAAAAAAAAAGCAACTATTTTTTAACGATGGTTTAATTTTTTATTACTTAAAATTATTTTTAAAACAAAAAAATTATAATATGTCACCTAGACAATGTTTTAATTTTTTATATGCTACGTGTCATACCACTTGGCAATCCAGTGCTGGAAAATTAATTAAAACGGCCAAAGACATTTTTAGTAGTACAAAATTAATGTTAAAGTATTTTTAAGTTATAAATTGAAGTGTAGGCACAGTTAAGTGCTGAGATCCTAATTTAAAGGACCATCAATGAATTTAATCTTGATAGGATTATATTGTCAAATAGAAAGATGAGGGGTCCAAGTGAATCGGGAAGAGAAAACGTTACAATTAGAATATAGGGGAAATGTATTCAATTATGAAAAGGATAAAAACGTAAATATAATCTCTAGAAATAGGAATGTCAAATGGGTCACGAGAGGATTATCAAAAGTTACCTCATTCAACGTTTATTAAAACAATTAATTTTATCAGAAAAATATGATCCGAGAGAAAACTGTACGAGAGGGAAAACCCTAATGAGATTTCATCAGAGGAGGAGGATCGTATGAATGTCAATAGAGATTCCTTGCCATAACCCAAACAGGATGGATCAATTTTTTAGGGACAATGTCCTATATGGTATGGATGTTGATACGGACTTGATCCTTTAAATGACATTAACTTTTTGCTCTCCCCTAGTCATATTAGTATTGATAGACTAGAGCGATATTGGAGGTGTGAATATCGAAGGATTTGCAGAGTAGCTTGGCAAGCAAGTGGTTAAAGGCAGCTGTTGTTCACTTGTGGGATAGAAATATTAGATCTAAGGCTTTATGTGCAAAAATCCAATCGATGTGGAACCCCAATGGTCACCAAGTTCTTGATCTTGGTAACAGTTTCTTTCTCGTAAAATTTGATCAAGAGGTTGACTTCTATAAAGCAGTTCTTGATGGTCCTTGGACAATGGCGGGTGATTACCATATGGTGCACCCTTAGAGCCCAAGTTTTAGTATCCAAAAATTTTCGATTAAGTCAACCATTGTATGGATTAAATTACTTGGCCTACCTCTTTACCTGTACCACAAGAAGGTGCTTAGAGCTGTTGGAGATGTGGTGGGTAGGATCATAAGGGTTGATTATAATACAGATGATATTTGATAAACTGATAGGAAATAAACAAAAATAAAAGAGAGAAGAGATGCTCAAAAGTACAGGTGTATAATTAAGCAAGATGACAGCCTTTATATAGGCTTACAAAGAGCAAAATAAAATCTTAACTGAAAGAGAAATTTGCTGCAACATGACCATGTTCTGCTGAACATTATTAACAAAATTCCTAGAGAATAGGACAAAGCTTTGACTAAGAAAACAAACATTGAAAACAACTAAATTCCTAGAGAATAGGACAAAGCTTTGACTAAGAAAACAAACATTGAAAACAACTCAATAACAGTAACAATTAAACTAAATTATTCAACAGTCCCTCCCTTAAACTGAACTTAAAAGCTTCAGTTTAAAGCTTTGCATCTTCTCTACTGCAAACACCCATCAAAATCCTCAAATTCAGGAAGGAATGTAACTTGAGAGGCTTTGTAAATATGTCAGCAAGCTGCTCTTCACTTGCACAATACTTCAATTCAATTTTTCCTTCATTACACAAATCTTTCAAAAAATAATACTTCACGTCAATATGCTTGCTCCTTCCATATAGTACTGGATTCTTGGACAGCTTGATTGCTGAACTGTTATCACAGAAAATTATGGTAGCTCCTTCTTGATTGAGCTGCAACTCTTCAAGAATTCTCCTTATCCAAATGGCTTGACAAGCACAAGGCGTAGCAACAACAAATTCTGCTTTTGTACTTGACAAAGTGACAATGGGCTGCTTCTTGGAAGACCATGAAACAGGTCCAGTTCTGAACATAAAAATGTATCCTGAAGTGCTCCTTCTATCATCTTGATCTCCTGCATAATCACTGTCAGTAAAGCCAATTAATTTTGACTCTTCATTGGCTTTATAAAACAAACCGAAATCCTTTGTTCCTTGCAGGTAACGAAGAATTCTCTTTGCGGCAAGCAAGTGCATTTCAGTTGGACTCTCCATAAATCTGCTTATAAGACTCACTGCATACATGATGTCCGGTCTTGTCCCGGTCAAGTACATGAGACTACCTACAATTTGCCTATAAAGAGTGTTGTCCACCTTCTTTCCTTCGGGATCTTTGTGAAGTTTTAAACCAAACTCAGATGGAGTTGATGCAGGATTACAATCCTTCATCTGAAATTTATCCAAAATTTCTTGCACATATTTCTTTTGACAAACAAAAAACCCCATCTTAGATTGCACTACATCTAAGCCTAGAAAATATTGCATCTTTCCAAGGTCTGACATCTCAAATTCAGCCATCATAGATGTCTTGAATTTTTCAAACATTCCACTGTCATTTCCGGTAAATATAAGATCGTCTACATATAAGCAAACAATAAGCATTTGGCCCTCATTCCCAATTTTAACAAAAAGAGAATGCTCATATGGACATTTTTGAAAGTCATTTTTCAAAAAATAAGTTTCGATGCGACTATACCAAGCCCGTTTTGAAAGTCATTTTTCAAAAAATAAGTTTCGATGCGACTATACCAAGCCCGCGGGGCTTGTTTTAATCCATAAAGAGCCTTTTTTAATTTATAGACCTTATGCTCATGTCCAATCTTAATATAACCAGGGGGTTGATCAATAAATACCTGCTCTTCCAAATTACCGTGCAAGAAAGCGGATTTGACATCCAATTGGAAAATAGGCCAAGAATTTTGTGCTGCCAGTGTTATTACCAAACAAATTGTATCATGCCGTGCAACTGGAGCAAAAATTTCAGTGTAATCAACCCCATACTCTTGCTTGTATCCCTTCGCCACTTTACACCAATAGTTTTGTGCCCTTTTGGAAGGTCACAAAGTTGCCAAGTATTATTTCTTTCGATGGCTTCAATCTCATCATCCATTGCCTTCCTCCATTTAGATTCTTTGACAGCACTTTCAAAAGTTGTGGGATCACAATCTGCAAATAAAGCAAAATGAGTGACAGATTCTTCATTGTAATTTACTCCAGTTACCTCATAATCTTTCATCCAAGCAGGCCTTTTTCGTGTACGTAGGGAAGATTGAGCTGAAATTGCTACTGCCTCGCTTGTTGGGGAATGAATTTTAGAAGTTACTGAACTTTCTTCAGCTGTGGGAACATTATTTTCTGAAATTTCAGTTGGCTGCTCCTCTTTTGTGACTTCATCATCAAGAATAATTGGAGTTGGCTGCTGCCCATTCCAATCCCAAATGCTTTCTTCATCAAAAACCACATCTCTGCTAGTCACAATCTACTTTGTCAATGGATTGAACAATTTAAATGCTTTGGATGTCTCACTAACACCCAAAAAAATACACTTGTCACTCTTGTCATCAAGTTTTTTTCTTTTTTCATTTGGGATATGTGCTATGTTATGCACCCAAAAATTTTGAAATAATCCACAGCTGGTTTTCTACCGTTCCAAGATTCTTCCGGTGTCATATTTTTAATAGCAAAAGAAGGAATTCTGTTCAGTAAATGAATGCTCCAAAGTATAGCTTCAGGCCAAAAAGTCTTTGGAATTCCTCCCCTAGCAAGCAAGCATCTCATCATGTTAAGGATGGTTCTGTTCTTTCTTTCGGATATATCGTTCTGCTGTGGTGTATAAGCAGTGGTAAGCTCTTTACGGATCCCTTGAGCTTCACAAAAACTCTCAAAGTCATTTGAGCAGTACTCACCACCACGATCCTTGCGAAGAGATTTTATTGCTTTCCCACTTTCTTTCTCAACACGTGCCTTGAAACTTTTAAAAATTCCAAAAGCTTCAGACTTTGCCTGTAAAAAATAAACCCACGTTTTCCGACTATAATCATCAATGAAGGTAATTAGATATCTTTTACCTCCATTTGAAAATTAGATATCTTTTACCTCCATTTGAAAATGGTTTTATCGGTCCACAAATGTAGGAATGAATCAGCTCCAAAACATCTTTCGCTCTCCATGACTTTCCTTGAGAGAATTGAGAACGAGGTTCTTTACCAACAACACATTCTTCACAAACTTTTGATGGAGCATTGATTTGAGGGAGTCCACTAACCATATTTTTTTGATAAAGAGTTTTTAATCCATTAAAACTCAAATGGCCATAACGAAAATGCCACAACCAGGAAATCTCTTTCACTTTAGCAATAAAACAAGATTGAACAAATTCAATTTTCAAAGGGAACAATCTTTTTGAGTTCATTGGAACCACAGCAATGGCTCCTCTAGAAGGATCATATATTTCACAAGCTCCATTTTGAATAGTGATTATATAACCCTTTTCTTGCAATTGTTCAGCACTTAATAAATTGCTTTTCAAGCTAGGAACATAAAGCACATTAGCTATTTTTTCTATAAAACCATTCTTGGTTCTAATATTAATGTCACCCTTCTCCTTCGCATCTACAGAAGATAAATCACCAAAACTTACTGTAGATTGAAAATTTTCATTTAAATATCTACAGAAGATAAATCACCAAAACTTACTGTAGATTGAAAATTTTCATTTAAATAAGCAAAAGAAGACTTACTTCCACACATGTGATTGCTGTAGCCGGTATCAACATACCAAATATCGGAGTCAGGTTTATCATTTGTTTGAACAGCCATCAAAAAAGTTTCTCCTTCATCATTTTCTGCATAATTCGACTACTGTCCTTTATCAGTATCATTTGGCAACTTGGTGCGACATTCGGAGCGATAGTGACCAAATTTATGACACTTATAACACTCAATTTTGGATTTGTCATATTGTTGATCATGTCCTCTTCCTTTGTTCTGTTCAACACCTTTATAATTTCTGCTACTATTATCATTGCCTCGACCTCCTCTTCCTCTTCCTCTACCTCTCCCTCTACCCCTACCTCTTAAATTTGAGGAGGGAATAAAGGTAGAAGCTTTCAAAGCTTGTTGTTCCATGTTTGAACTTCAGTTCATTTTCTGCTCATGCACCAATAAAGAGCTTTGCAATTCGTCGAGGGACATTAGATCTATGTCTTTTGACTCTTCAATAGAGCACACAACATAGTCATACTTTGGTGTTAGAGAGCGTAAAATTTTCTCCACAATGGTCACGTCATCCATCTTCTTACCATGGAATCGCATCTTGTTGCATATCTCCATAGTTCTAGAGCAATAACTAGTTACAAATTCAGCATCATTCATCTGTAGAGTTTCAAAGTCTCTTCTCAAAGCTTGAAGCTGGGCACGTTTCACTCTAGCTGTGCCTTGATACTTCTTCTTCATTGAATCCCATATATCCTTGGAAGTTTCTTTACAAAGAATAGTTTCCAATATGGAACGTTCAATAGCTTGAAAGAGATAATTCTTTGCCTTCAAATCTTTCAGCTTTCTTGCTTCAAACTCTGTCTTTTGGGCATCCATCAAATTTTCACCTTCTGCTGGTGCACAGATTCTGTTTTCGACGATTGTCCAGTATTCTTTTGAACGCAGGAAGTTTTCCATCAACATGCTCCAATGATCATAGTGGCCATCAAAACGTGGAATTGCTGCTTGCACAAAATTTGTTTCTGTAGCCATGAAACAAATAATAAAGCTACTGCTCTTTTTTTCTATCTAACCTCACGTGTTTCACTCTCTTAGGCTCTCTTTTCTCTCTTTGAACCAGGCTCAAGGCTCTGATACCACTGATAAACTGATAGGAAATAAACAAAAATAAAAGAGAGAAGAGATGCTCAAAAGTACTGGTGTATAATTAAGCAAGATGACAGCCTTTCAAGTGACAGCCTTTGTTATAGGCTTACAAAGAGCAAATAAAATCTTAATGAAAGAGAAATTTGCAACTGAAAGAGAAATTTGCTGCAACATGACCATGTTCTGCTGAACATTATTAACAAAATTCCTAGAGAATAGGACAAAGCTTTGACTAAGAAAACAAACATTGAAAACAACTTAATAACAGTAACAATTAAACTAAATTATTCAACAATATTCTCAGGGGGAAATATGCTAAGATAGTTGTCATGGTGGAAAAAATAACAAGCCCAAAGCATTCAAAATCAGATTGAGTTCTTCATCTACTACAAAATACCAACTTCATAGTTTCAAACCAACATAATATAAACAGAAGAAGGACAGTAATTGCAGTAACTTACAACTAATTTCTATAACTTCTCATTTTCAAAATCCCTAAATTAAAATCCTGCTAAAAGGAGGAAACCCAAATTTATATAATTTCTATAATTATATTTTTCTTATGATTCTATAATCACAGAAAAGAAAAAAACAAAAAAAGATGAAACTTCAATGCAAAAATCAAAGAAGACTTAACATAAAATAAAAAAAGACAACTCAACTCTACATCACTTATTCATTTCTTATCTCTGAATCAGTTGAAACTTAAAGCGAAGATGAGAATCAAAGAAGCGACGAAGATGGGATTTTGATAAGGAGACTAAAGTGAGCTGGGTGTCAACAGTGAGATCAATCGGTAACTCTGAGATGATTGAGGAAGAAGGAGAAAGACTTTATTTAAAACTAAGAATATCAGATTGATCAAAACGTGAGAAAAACGTAGGAGAGGGGAGGAGCGACACAGAGAAAAGGAAGAGAATGAAAGTAGGAAGAGAATGAAAGTATACAACCTAGATAAAACAACACTTTAAAACGACGCAGCATCAAAACTTTGGTTTGGTTCGGTTAACCAAAACTTTTTTCTCAACTTTTTTCTCAAAAAATCAAGCCGCATCGAAAGCCAACCTTTTCTTAAATAAAAACTACAAACCAAATCAAAATCGAAAAATCGATCTAAATAACCGAATTACATCGTTCGGCACGGTTTTTCTTGATGATAATCAAATCACCAATTCCTTTAACATTTACAAAACTATAATTTGATCAAACATTAATGTTGAAATGAAATTCACCTCACTAACTAAAGTTTCCAATTCTGCCACTGCTGATAAAACTATTTTGAGAGACCAATCAGATCACCACCTGATTGACATAGACTTTCACTATTAATTCCATAAAAAGTGTACATAAATATACATGGATTTCATTATTGTTTTATTTTAGCTACTTACTTATCATACTACTTTATACTCTATTTGTCCGAATTATAAGTTGCTTTAAGATGATTATTTTATTCCAAAATATGAGAGTATTTTAAAGATTAATAAATAAATTTTTTTCAATTTTACCCTTATTTATATTAGATACAATATATTGATGTGAGATAAATAGTAATTTGGTTAATTTATTCATAATTTTGTTATAATTTGAAAGAATTAATTACTTCTTTAATCCCGTAAAAATCTTAACTGACTTATAGTAAGATATAGGGAATATTATATTAAAAGTTCACTGTTTATTAATATTTTTTCAACATTTAAAGTTAGGAGACTTTAAAATGTGAATTTTAAAATTTTTGATTATAAAAAAGTTTATTTTCAACGTCAATTATATGAATGATCATAAATTTCCATAATAATATTTTATGTTATTTTTTACTAATTTCTGATATTATTTTTCATTAATTTTTAAATTTTTCTTTTAACGTCTCACTCTTTTAACTTTATAAACATATAGATACATAGATATGCGATGAATCATTCTTCAACTTTATAGACATATAGATACATAGATATGGATGTAAATATTTTATTTCATACAGTCAATAATTTTTACAATGAAAAATAATCAAATTAAAAATCTTTAGCATGAAGTTTGCTTTTTCCATAGAAAATATAAAATTTTGCCTGTAATTTGAAGCGATACAATTTACTATATTATTACAATAATGCTAATATATATAAGATAACTTTATGTTCATAAAATAATCTTTTATCAAGAAATCTTTATAGTAATAACATAGACTTCCATCAAATAAAGAAAGATAACATCATAACAACAATAATAATCTTTATTATTATTATTATTCTTAAAAAAGAAAAAAAAAAAAAAAAGGAAAACCCTTTGCTTTTCCCGCCTGTGATGTGATAATTTGACTATTCGACTTCGTAATTCGTTCCTGCAAAATTCATCAATAATCAATAAGCAATATCACAAAACGTCTAAATTGAACCTGTGTTCTTTCTCTTCTGCACAGGACATAACTTACAGTACATTTTCCATGGCTGATTCTGATGGATCCGATCGCAACCCCAACGAGGACAACATCTCCTTTTCTTATTTTCGAAAAACAGTTAAAAACAGTGTTTTCTCTACTTTCTCAATTCAATTCCTTTCTTCTATTTCAGTCTAAATTCGCTTACTCTCTTAATTTTTCGGAGGAAAAGGTGACATTGCGCGATTGGTGGTTGATAAAACCCGATGACGATTTCGAAGGGAAGAGACTTGCTGTTGCTGGCTCCGCTTATGGAAAGTAAGACATTTCTTCTTATTCTTCTTCGCTTAGGGTTTATGCCATTTGGGTCTTCCTGAAATAAATTTCTCCAGCGATTGCTTTAGTCGGTTTCAACTTTTAATTGATTGATTGCTTTTTTCTTTTCTTTCCTTTTTTCTTTCATAAGAATTTAACTAGTAATATTATGCGTTAGGGAAAAAGCAGGTCGTGTGTTTCGTACTGCACCCATTACCAAAAGATATGATGTGTCTACTCTTGAAACAGCTGATGGGATAGTTGTCATTCTTCAAGGGTTCATTAATAGGCCACGCACTATTGAAAATGGGTTTCCCTCCGAGGTTTGCAGATTTTTATCTAAAATTTTTGTGTCATTCTTCAGGCATCATAGTGGATAATATTTTTGGATTAGTATTGGGATGCAATGTTTGTAACTTTTCTTTTAGCATAACAGTGCTGTATAATTATAAATAGTTAATTTTGGAGATTTAACTGTCAATATGTTTATCTAGTTTTATCTGCAATTTCTTATATCATGAGCAATTGTTTTCATGTAAAGGAAATTTTCTCTGGAAAATGGTTAAAAGAAAAAATTCCAGAAGCATGCTGATGTTCTTATTTTTTTATTTTTATTTTTCTAGCATTTCTCAAGCCTGCATGGTAATTGACAGAAGGCACACGCTGTTTATTGCAACTTCACAGAACTGTTATCGGTTTTTGATTATCAAAATTTAAGTTTACATTGTGTTTCATTCTAAACAGGTTTTCAAATATTTCTTGTTTGGCTTTCCTCCACATTGGGAAGAATATGCTGAGAATTGCTTTGAAGAAGCTGTTAATTGTGGTATTGACTTCCAAACACCTCTGGTTTATGCAAATGAACCCCTGATCCTGGCTGCAAAATTCCAGTTCTCTTAGATCACTTGATTTTGTCTTGGGGCTACCTGAAAATTCTGGAAATTTTACTAAAATTATATTCTGTATTTTCTACCTTCCTATGTAATATGAAGTTGCAGGTGTTACAGACCCAAAAAAAGTTACATCAATTTCAAGTCCTAGTAAATGCAGTGACATCAGAGAAGATGAATATCATATCAAGGTTACAGAGGAGAATTCCAGTGGTGTGTCTGAGAAGTTTGCTGCTGATGCTTCAAAAGGTTATAATTTCAATAATGACACAACTCAATTAGAAGTTTATTTCAGGAAAAATTGAATGTCAATACCCATACTTGTGTCCTTGTCGATAAACTCGTGCTAAAGCTTTTAGTACGCAAAATGAATCTTGTCCTACTCTCTTAGCAGGTCCAAAAGAAAACATTGTTGATAATGTGGAGTGTGATGCCTCAAAGAACCTTTCACCATCATCATGTTGTCTTATAGATGATGCTAGTTTGATGAAGGATAACGTAACAGAAGCAAGAAGTCCGAGCTTTCACACAGTAGAATCTTCTAAAAAGAGAGATGATTTAGAAAGCGGTAAGAAATGCAAGCATAGTTTCATTAGGAAGTCAAAGAATAGTGTATCAGCTACTTTAGAAAGTATCATTCTTGAGAATGATGAATCAAAAGAATGTCAAGTATCCAACAGTGCTTATATGAACAATCTTGGTGTATCCAGCTTTGACAAGACAGTAACAATTGGAGCTGAAGGTGTGGTCTTGGCTGTCTCCAATAAGCCAAAGAGTAAAAAGAAGAAGGAAAATCAAAATGAACGAACCAAATATAGGTTACGAAGTGCAATGAGAAATATCTCGATTGATTCTTTGCCTCAAGGACATGAGGCCATATCAGGACTTGTTAATGATGAAGTAATATGTCAAGAGTTGTTTGCATCACCAACTATTGGAGATTCTAGCATTTTAAATCAACCTTCGTGTAATCCTGAGGATGCTACAATGTTTTCTGCTGTGCAGACTGTTGCAGTGCTGGATGATTTTACCCCACCTATGATAGAAAGTGAACTGGTGGTTGCTATTCCTATTACTTCTTCACATCCACAATGTATTAGAGGCCTGGCAGATTTGAAAGATAATCAGAAGCAGAAGGCTGTGCCTGGGTGCTCAATGAAGCACAAAAACAAAGAAGTTATGTCAGAGGTTGAGGACCTAGATGGAAAGAAACTGGAGAAATGTTCACATCCTACTCTGCAGGCAGAAGAGGCCAGACCAAATGAGACACCAAAAGCTCTAGGAAGGTTCAGAAATTTGTCTAAGAATTCGAGAATGAAAGAGAAAAATGAACAAATATCTACCAAGGAAGAAGGTTCAACCATGAAGAAAGCTAGAAGAAAGATTACTTTTGATAGACTTGTAAGCTCTTCTAAATCTTCCATTCTTTGTTGTTTTCTTTCGCTTATAGCCAATCGCTCCATGCTTATATGGCGCCTGGCTATGTTACTTAACTAAAGCACCTTTAGTGAGAGTTGATTATGTACTGGCATGTTCTAACAGCCATCTGGATCGATGTTTTGGTCATCAAGATGAATGTGTCTTTGGTCATGAGCTTTTTTTGCTGATGCTTGAATATTGGAGCCTTAATTAGTACATTACGTTCTCCTTTGTAGTGAAAATTTGCCTTGGCAGAAAGTATCCTATTGTTTAAGAAATAGAAGATATGATATATTAAATAAATGAGTTGGCTGAAGCAGAACCGGCTTTTTTTCTATAACTGGTCATTAACTTTAGAATTGTATTTGGTGTATGCATCATTTCAGAGATGGAGTGACCAAGGATCATGAAGAAACTCACTGTATTTTTTAGAATTCCAGTTCATTATCTCTGGGATATTGTAATTCAGGTTTTTCTTTTTGTAATGTGATTCAATAGGGAAAAGATTGGAGAAACTTCTAGTTAATTGTAGACGTACAAACATATGTAAGTAACAATTCGTACTTTCAACATATGTAAGTTGCAGGAATTTCAACTTCCTCTACATAGACTCTCATTCATATCATAACTAAGTGATTTCGTGGGTAAGATTAAGATGTTTGAACTCTTCTGCTGTAAATGTTCTCAAAAGCAAATGCTTCATATTGGCAGTGTTAGCATCTGTTCTATAGTCTAATGTATCAAATACAAAGACACATTCTATTATCTATTCATTTTGGCCCTTTTTTTTGTTTGAACATGTTTGTGTATTTGAATTCAATCTTGCTATTGGCATTCATGTTGTTTTTGATTATTAAGTGTTTTTAGTTTTTACTGTCTATTTTTTGATGAGTTTTTCATCATCTCTGTTCTCAATTTGCAACTTTTGCTCCGAATGCAATCAGCATGCTGCTATTATCTCTGTATGTATGTTCTTTTTTTCCCCTTACTCTATGTATTTTCCTCTTAATTTTACTCAGGTAAGTCCACTTACTAGGAAAAGCAAAGAGAAAACATGTATTCTCTCTCCAGAATACTTAAATCTTAAAAGATCAAGATCAGGTGAGTTTGCCATTGCATAATGGAGTGATCTTCATAGCATTAAAAATTATCACATTTAACCATACTTCTATTGGGGAAAAGAGGTTTCCCTGCACCATTCATGTTTTCTTTCTTTGTTGGGTTATTTACCAAAAATCCCCTGAGGTTTGCCCTAATGTGTACTTTGTTCCTTCTGTTTCAAAATTAGTGTATACTACTAGTTGAAGAGTACAGTATTTGTAGGGAGTAGGCACTAAAATGCTCTATAGTATAATCATTCAGGGTCTAAAATGCAATTATATTTTAAAATTTAAAGACCAAATTGTGGTCTAATTTGAAAACTTCAGCATTCTGAAGTATTCATAATTTTATAATCAAGAATTTAGTCTTGAGTCATTATTAGATCTCAGGTTCCAATATTACTAATTTTGAAATAGTAGGAGTTGAAGTTTGCCAGGTATTAACAATCAAGGAAGACCTCAGGTTTCATATTGTAATAACCCTATATTTTTCCTGTTACTTTTACAGCTTTTCTTTTGGGTGTGGCTATGTATTACTAGATAAGAAATGAATCATGGCTCTTAAAATGTTCTGTATTTCTTTTCAGCCAAGTATACAGTTTGAAGAAAATGTGCATGGGTGTTTTTATTTGGTTCATGTTTTGACAATCTTACTTGACATCTATGTGCATGAGGGATGTTTTTAAAAAATTTCAGGAAGTCAAAACTAACTGCTCTTCTTCCACTATTTGGGCTAAATTAAAGTTTTTGAATTCCTGAATTTTTTTCAAATGACTATTTTAAAGCATGTTTCCCCTTGTATTTGTGGAAATCAATAATAAATATTTGTTTGTGTTGGATGTCTGTAAACCCTGCATAATGACATTTTCCCTTGTTCCTGCTCACTGTTTGACCAATTTTGTGTATGTTGCAGGAAGACTGCTTTTACCTTCCCTAGATTTCTGGCGCAACCAAATACCAATTTATGATTCGGTTAGTTATCTATCTGTCATATTCATATTTTGCATATTGTGTACTCTTGGTTTTGACAGCGTCTGCATTGTTTCAGCAAAAAATTTCTGATGTCAAACCTACTTTGTTGTCTGTCAAGAATTCACCAGACCAGGGCAGCATTTCATCCCTGTTTTTGAAAATCCTATTCAGCAACATTGTTCTTTACCATTTAAATTTTGAGAAATACTTAAGAGGACAGGATAAATATGAGAACTTTGAAAAGTTAGGCTCTTTACTTTTTATGTAGATAAATTTTGATGTGGACATGATGTATGCAATAACGATTTGTTGGGATATGGGTAGTGTTAGCACACGGTTTTTGTTTGCACATGGTTCGCATTCCACCTCAAAAGAGACTGGTTGTTATCTGGTCAATTTGCACGGTTTTTTAAGATTCTAACAAGGATTCAGTTAAAGCTACAAGCAATAGAACAAAGCTTTGATAAGTTATACGAACCATTTTTACCAGATTCAAGCAAATGATATTGCAAAATTCGTGGTGTAGAGGTTCTTTTGAGGTGATTTTTTTGGCTTGCCAGTGGTTTATGAGTAAGATGACATTAGCTTTCCTTCATTTCAGAAACGTAGTATCACTGGAATTCAGGAAGAAAAAAAATTATCTGGAGGTATGTCTTTTCTTGAACTATGACAGTTTGTGTGGATGAAATGAAGGCAATATTTCATTTGTGTTGTATAGTGATGATACCACAGTTTTTAAGGACAAGATACTGCACTCTTAAACAAAAATACTGCTTTGGTTGCTCAACCAGCTATTCAGCATGTAATTATCAAGAATTAACTTGCTCTATTTTCTCCTTTGTTGGGGGGTAGGTCCATGTGGCAGCAACTTATTCTTTGTTCTTTTAACATAGGATACTATGTTTTAAATGACTAATGATTGATTATTTCTTTGTCCATCCCAAAAAAGTGTCTGCTATTCCTTTTCTGACAGTTCCAAATTGCATGACCATTTCTATGAAATAAAAAATATGAATGGTGCATTTATTATGATATAAGGAGTAAGGGGCATTAAAGGAAGAATATATTTAAACTATGAGTAGCAATATATATATTTTATTTAAATTACGTGAAAAAAGAGAAGGTGATAACTTTGGTGGGACCCCCCCTGTCTGTTCCTTGAATATGCAATATCGTATGCTTGCATGAAGCTCATTTGGACAATGCATAATTTAATAATTTCGAGGTTTTGTATGCCCTTCCGGTTTTGGCAATAATTAACATCAATGTTAAAAGTTATTCATATAATTGACACAAATCGAAGATTTTGTTATGATTTAATTGAACCAAAGGCTTTTGATATCTGGAGTGCTTATTCTTGCATCTCTTTAGGAGTTGCAATGTTGATATGGTTCTTTTTTCGTTTTACTATTGCATGCAATTACTACTGTACTTTTGAATGATTTGTACAATTATACCAGCTAATCATTTGGTAGCCCAACATATTGTCAGGGAGTAAATCTGAGCCTCACAAGAAGCAAAAGAGAAGGTAATTCACCGAGTTCTATTGACAAAAATGAGCATAGGGATATGCATGGATGCCATACTTCTGGTCACAGCCGCATGAAATTCATAATGAAGAAAGGAAGATAGGAGCTGGGGGATGGGCAAATGTATGTACATAGGAATGATCTAGTATGTATTGTTGTATATAGTGAGCTTTCCAGACTGTTTCTTTTGAAATTCATATCCTTTATAGCGTTCAATGTGGCTTTAATGGATATGCTCTTCGTTCTTCAGCACAGAACTTGTGGTTAGCGCCATGAGAGAAGTTTAACAGTGATCATGATTTATCTCAAATTTCTAGCCTTTTGTCCAGAAAAAATCCATCAGGCACATCTGTATATGAGATGCTATCTTTTGTTAGAAAGAAAAAAAGGTTATTCCTCTGTAATTTCCTTCTGGTAATATTGGCAATAATGAGATTAGAGTTTTGCATTGGTTTACTGATTCACTTAATTGGAGAGAGCTTCCCTTCAATATTTAATTCCACTGTCATCAAAGTTCAATTCTTCCTAATGTTGCTGTTCATTGATTAAATTCAGAGTGCTTTATCTTTAGAAAAATTCAAACAAAAAAAAAAAAAAAGAAAGAAATTTTCTAAAAAGAAAAAATTCCTTCAAAACAAATCTTCTATTAATAAACGGTCAATTTTTAGCAAGTAATACAAGTGTACATAATCAACCGATCTCAGAAAGTAGTTTTTCAAGTGCATCGGTTGCAAGAGGGATATAGAGGCAATCTTGGCCATCACTGCGCCGTCTGATCTTGACCAATTCATGATCTTTGAATTCTGTCAAATGGGAGTTGAGAGTAACCTGGCTACTTACAAGGAAGCGCTCTCGGGAGACTGTATATAGATTATCAAAAGGCATGCCTGAAGATTACAAATGAAATGGAACATATAAGATTTAAAATATGAAACATAAAGCTTTAAAGCCTATGTAGTTTAGCCACTTACCTTCTTCTTCGGAGTGCGACAATTGATATTCTGCAAGAATTTTGAACACACTCTGAGCATTAGGGGTTAAACTCTGTAAGACTATTGCAGCTGTTTTGGCATTTTGGGCTGTGCTGCTGTGTGCAAGAACCAAAGGAAAGAACATTCCTTCCACCTTATATGGTGCAAAGGTTGGAATATGATACCAATACCAGTTAAATTGAGTGTGAACCATCTTCTTGTCCCACACTAGCAACAAAACCAGGATGTAATTATCAGGTTCAAAGATGGAGAAACTAAATCTGATGATTGACCATAATACCCAAAAATGGACAAAAAGAGAAAAAAAAAAAAAAAAAAGAAAAGTTTCATGTGATGTATTTGGCCACCGTATTTATGTACTCCTTTGAACATGCCACCCGTAATGTCTCGAATGAGGTTGAATGCCTATAGAGACAGAAAGAGTTTCCAGTAGTCAGTATACAGCTAATACCCTCATGAATCTCTTCAGTTCACACACCACCATATTGGTCGGCTCTGTGAGAGTATTAAGAAGTTTGTTTGAGTTCACCACTAGGAAGATTATTTATCATGATATATTTTATACCAGCATGTTGTTCACTCTCGCCTTGTTATGTGATATTGTGTGTGACTAAGTCGAGTACGGCTCAAATATTGTGTGTGTGTCTGTGCTGTCTGTGGCAGCGCTGATTGGCATATGAATGTGATACATATTGATTTCTCTATGTGACCCGGTGCTACTAATTGTGCGATTGAACGGTACCTCCACAGAATATTTAAAGTCTGTCTGAGGTAGCTTGGTGAAAGCCACATAGACGTATCTGGAACCTTATACTCTAAGAACTCTTCAGGTTGTGTCTGCGTGGCTGCCAAACCCATGAGATAACTTTTCAATATGTGCGCGTTAGATCGGATGGTCTATTCTGTTCATACTTCATGGATAATTTTATGGTGCGATGGTTCCGTTATTTCTCGTTTACTGCCCTTATGCGTTATTTGACACGAGCGAGATAGGCTGAGCGAACTGTTATTGCAGCAACAAACAATTGTGCCTAGTTTGAACTGCTTTGTGGTTAAGTCTGTCTCCTGATCACGTTATATCTATCTCCAGACGGACGAAGAATGAGCGACTGTCCAATTTTCATTATTCCCGCCCATCGTGTTATTAGTATAAGATCTAGTCAAGCAACATTTATGTCGGCGTGTACCATAATTTACACATTTTCTGTAGTAGTACCAGTACTTAATCGGAAGGCAGGCCAGAATACATTATTAGAGAACAAAAGAGACCTTTTGAACGTATAGGGATATAAAAGGGTCATCTGATTAACTTCATTGTAAGATAACCTTTGTGAATAGGTTGGAATCGATGTAGTCATGTGGTCTTTCTCTTTGCAGAACTGGTTGTGGCTGGAAGAACTTAAATGTCGGGATATGTTGGTGTCTAATGAGCAGTAAAGATGCTTACAACGCACAGAACTCTGGATATTGATTTTTGCACATGGGGTTTCCGCCATCTATCCTCACTCCGATGAAAGGAGCAATTTGGGGGTTGTTCATCTGAGGGTCAATTGAGCAACTCGCCTTTTTTCAAAGATTCATAACTTATAAAGGATTCAGTATGTAGCTAGAATAGGCGAAGGCTATAGCGAAAGAATCTATTGAATTATAAACCTGATAATGGCCTAACGCATCTTATACACAATACTCTCGCAAAAAGTGAATAATAGCTGACTTTTTGCATTAATAAATTACCACTGGGCGTAAGTAATGCGGCTCTTCCTCTATGAGGTTGATTGTCAGACGTGAGAGTTTTTTTGGCTCCATGGACACTACTGGCGCATGAGATGGTTAATAGTGACTAAAGATGAACAGATTGTGTTGAGTCTTCAGGGATCATATCTCTCATCTTTAGGAGAAATCGAATAAAAGTAGTCCTGGTAGGTTCAAGATAGCGTTAAGTGTACGAAAAAACAAGAAAATTAATGCCTCTGACTTTTTTTTGAAGACATGTACTTTTTTCCTCCTGAAGTTGACTTTTATTTAGCTTGATTATGGTGTAGTAGGTGGGTAGATAATTAGAGCGTAGTTAAGCGTTCCTACAGATACAATTGTGGTTGCTAGTGAGTCAAAAGTGTAGTGAAATTGATCCAACAAGTTGTCTTAGGCACCGAGATAACGTTCCCAATACACTCGTGTTTAGACACCGCACAGAATTAGGTTGCCTGTCTCGTAATAGTTGCTAAACGTACCTCGACCTAATTGCCAGCAATTTATAATGAATCTCTCAGATCTACAATTGAAAAAAAATATGCCTAGACGCGCTCAATTGGGTGAAATTTTTGAATTAGATCGTGCTTTACTTTGAAAAATCTGGATGGTTTTTTTCGTAGCAGTCCAAGGGTTGGTTTACTTTTGGACATGCTTCTTTGCTCTGCTCTTTTCTTCGGAACATGCCACGGTGCCGAACTATGCTCTTCAGAGTATTTTCTTCCCTCTTGTTGTATGATTCCAGATAACTCGGCCAAGGGAATTAGCAGTCCGGAGAAGAGATCATGTCCAAGGATTGTTAACTACAAGAAACAATAGTCTATACGAAAAGCAACTTAATTCTTTTGACTCCTCTTCACCTAGGTGATACTATGTTATTAAATGACTAATGAATTTGATTATTTCTTTCCATCCCAAAAAGTGTCTTGCTATTCCTTTCTGACCAGTTTCAAATTGCATGGACCATTTCTATGAAATAAAAATATGAATGGTGCATTTATTATGATATAATGAGTTAAGGGGCATTAAAGGAAGGATATATTTAAACTGATGAGTAGCATATATATATTTTTATTTAAATACGTGAAAAAGAGAAGGTTGTACTTTGTGGGGACCCCCCTGTCTGTTTCCTTGAATTATGCAATATCGTATGTTGCATGAAGCTCATTTGGGACAATGCATAATTTTAATAATTTCGAGGTTTTGTATGCCCTCCGTTTTGGCAATAATTAACATCCAATGTTAAAAGTTATTCATATAATTGACACAAAATCGAAGATTTTGTTGATGATGTTAATTGAACCAAAGTTTTTGAATATGTGGAGTGCTATTTCTGCATCTCTTTAGGGTTTTGCAATGTTGATATGGTTCTTTTTTCGTTTTTCTATTGCATTGCAGTTACTACTGTACTTTTGAGATTTTTGTACAATTATACCAGCTAATCATTTGGGTTAGCCCTAACATATTTGTCAGGTGAGTAAATTCTGAGCCTCACAAGAAGCAAAGAAGAGAAGGTAATTCACCGAGTTCTATTGACAAAAATGAGCATAGGATATGCATGGATGCCATACTTCTGTCACAGCGCATGAAATTCATAATGAAGAAAGGAGATAGGGCTGGGGATGGTGCAATGTATGTAACTAGGAATGATCTGTATGTATTTGTTGTGATATAGTGGAGCTTTCCAGACTTGTTTTTCTTTTGAAATTCATACTTTATAGCGTTTCTCATGTGGCTTTAATGGATATGCTCTTCGTTCTTCGCACAGAACTTGTGGTTAGCGCCATGAGAGAGTTTAACAGTGATCATGATTTATCTCAAATTTTCTAGCCTTTTTGTCCAGAAAATCCCATCAGGCACATCTGTGATATGAGATGCTTATCTTTTGTGAGAAAGAAAAAAGGTTATTCCTCTGTAATTTCCCTTCTGGTAATATTGGCAATAATGAGATTAGGTTTGCATTGGTTAGCTGGATTCACTTAATGGAGAAGAGCTTCCCTTCAATATTTAATTTCCACTGTCATCGAAAGTTCAATTCTCTAATGTTGCGTTTCATTGATTCAAATTCAGAGTTGCTTTTCTTAGAAAAATATCAACAAAAAAAAAAAAAAAAGAAGAAAGATTTCTAAAAAAGAAAAAAATTTCCTTCAAACAAATCTTCTGATTAATAAACGGTCAATTTGTTAGCAATATACAAGTGTACATAATCAACCGATCTTCAGAAAGAGTTTTTTCAAGTGCATCGGTTTTGCAAGAGGGATATAGAGGCAATCTTGGCCCATCACTTGCGCCGTCTGATTCTTGACCAATTCCATGATCTTTTGAATTCTGTCAAATGGGAGTTGAGAGTAACCTGGCTACTGTTTACAAGGGGAAGCGCTCTGCGGAACTGTATATAGATTATCAAAAGATGCCTGAGTGATTACAAATTTGAAAGTGTGGAACATATAAGATTTAAAATATGAAACATAAAAGCTTTAAAGCCTATTGTAGTTTAGGCACTTACCTTCTTCTTCGGATGTGCGACAATGATATTCTGCAGAATTTTGAACACACTCTGAGCATAGGGGTTAACTCTGTAAGACATTGCAGCTGTTTTGGCTTTGGGCTGTGTTGCTGTGTGCAAGAACCAAAGGAAAGAACATTCCTTCCACCTTATATGTGCAAAGGTTGGAATTATATACCAATACAGTTAATGAGTGTGAACCATCGTTCTTCTCCCACATAGCGAACAAAACCAGGATGTTAATTATCAGGTTTCAAAGATGGAGAACTAAACTGATGATTGACCATAATACCCAAAATGGACAAAAAGAGAAAAAAAAAAAAAAAAAAAAAAAAAAAAAAGTAACAAAAAGCTCAATTTTTTTTTGTGGAAATAAAGATATCTTCTCAAAAAACATTCTCTAATTCTTAGGATGCTTAGAAAATTTGGATAACAGAAAATGGAAAATCTGGATAACATGGAAAATCTGGATAACAAAACATTCCAAGTGGAAAAGTAAGCAACTTTCAAGGAAAATGACTTCATGTGTTAACAAATTATTAGTGGATGGAGGCATGAATTGGTGATCAATCCACATTACTGAGATGCTCAAACAATATTTATTTTCAGGTTTCGGAGTTAACTAGATATAATTAACAAGCCACTTAGCTAGACATTATTTCTCCTAATCAAGTAGTTGTGAACATCAAACTGTCAATAAATATAAAATAAATTAAACTAAAATCAACTATGTTCCATTCCCTATAAGCATTTGGAGGAGAAACCATGAAGTGCAAAGTTTCTTGAATAAGAACCTCGTTTAAGTCTAACAATCATTGAACAATTTTGGTCAAAAGGGCCATATGAGAAGCAATAGAGTTACTAACAAGATTTCAAACAAAGCAAGAAGAAGATCAACAGGCAACTATGGATATGCCACAGATAGCAACACATTGTCCACAGATACCTGATTATGACAATATTACACTTACAGAGGGGTGCATTGACATGATCAATAGAGGCAATGATACGAATATGTGAACAAGAAGCAATTCGTGCAAGGTACTGTTGGCTCTCAGTGTCTCTTAACCCAGGTCCATCAATGTTATGAATGACAACACATAGAAAAGAATCAATTTCCTCCACATCCGATCTATCCAAAAATGTGAGAAGATCATCCACAGACCGAGAACTAAATGGCTGATGAACCTTAGGCAAAGTCGATGAAGTCTTTCGTTTGGTTTTCAATTGATCCAACCAAAGTTCAGCTAAGGCTATAATGACCTAAAGCATCACAATATTTTAACTAAGCATGAGGTAAACAAAAAGAAAAATTGAATAACCTAGAATGCCTCCGATGCTCATGCCTCAAATTTCAAAAAAAAAAGAAAAAAAAAAAAAATGCTAAGCAAGCAAATATAAAGAAGAGGAATGGTCTTAAATGAGACAGGAGGAAAATGGTGACTTTCTTATTTATATGGTATATGCTTGCAATGCTCTAGACATAGAGGCCATCACATTCATGCTGGCATTTATGCACCATGCAATGACCATATGCAAATTAATCAGTCAATCTAGAATTATGTTTGACTAAATGGTACCTGTTTCAGATTAATTGACTGAAGATAGCCATTGATTACCACTACAGGATACTCTGATAACGTTGTAGATGCGAAATCTTCAATCAAGGCCTTCTTAGATCCAAATCCATACATTAGAAGGCCAAAACCACACCTAATAAAGAACAAACAAAAAAATTAATGAGATGCATGTACAAATTTTGCTTAACTGTCTTAAGTGAAACAACAAATGCAAAAGACAAATGTCTAAAACTCATGCAGCCAACTATTGATAAACCACAAACTAGTTGCAACATAGGGAGAGAAACGGTGTTTCAGACTAGAAGCAGTAATCCCCTAAATTATCAAGGAGTGCATCTCTTTGGCTCAATTTTGGATATGACTTTAGAGCTATTTCTCAAAACTGCATTTCAATTTATTTCTTTTTTGAATTGCTACTGGAAGACCATTGTTAGAGAAAATTTAAGAAATCTTGCTTTCCTTAAACCATGGTTTGCTACGCCTTGGATATGGCAAATACAATTTGCCAAAAGCAGCCAGACCATAGAGACAAAGCGGCAATATGTAAATCCTCTTATTGATATGAACAAAAATTTTCAATTCCTCCTGAACTTAAATCCATCATTTTTCCAAACTGGAGGACTATTAATTGCTCCATCTGACCAATGCTATTCTGCTACTATTTGAGTTTCATTAAAGTATTTCCGTAAAATTTTAACAAACACAAGTAAAAACTTTCGAGAATGCAGTAACATATAATCAAAAAATTGAAAATGCGAATAACAGCAAAAACTACCTAAGCTCAAAGACCCATCTGGAATATAGCTTCTTATAACTATTCATAAGAGCAATTATCTCTTTCTCATGCTTTGGTTCAATACTAGCTGTTGCTGCTCTCAACTCCTGCAGGTAATAATAACAAGAAAAAAAAAATGCCATTAATCCTTTGGAGGAAAAAAAAGAAAAAAAGAGAGAATACTACAAATGGTAAAGAGAACTGTGACAAGATTAAGAATGAAACCTGTTCATCGACTAGATCAATGTCGGATATTTTACGGGCCGATTTCTTAGCCGAACTGCCCAATTCTTTTGCCAGAAAGTAATTCCTTGAGAACTCAAATTCCTCTTCCTCACCATCGTTAATTTCCATGATTGAACAAACAAAAAATAGTATACAGGGATTGAGTAAGCACAAAAGAAGAAGAGGCAACAGTGGCGGGCGATGTTTGTTGTCGTCGGGACGAGCGCGGTGATTTGGTGTGATTTTATAAGGGCAAAATAGTAAATTTCATTCTCCTGCTTTTCAGTTTTCAAAGGTTCGGTGTAAATTATGCATCTTGGACGGTAATTTCTACGCGGAGATAATTATATTTTGTCCGAACTTTTACTTTTTTATTTTATTTTTTATTTTAATGTAATAATTGAGTATTTAAATTTATAAAATTTTACAATTAAATATCTTCTAATCCTAATGACATGATAAATCAAAAGAATGATTCTGCAATTATGGGACCAAATTTATATAACGTGGCAGCCTACTTGGGGTGAATGAGTTGGACTAATTGCCAAATAATCCATTGATGATGTTAAGAAATTTAAATAAATAGAGGTAAAACAAAAGTGTCAGATAGAAACAAGATAAAAGCACAATGTTAACTTAATGGTGGCTCAAAATGAGTGTTTATTAAATGACAAACGACCTTGCTTAAATATCTAATACAAAACAGAAATTCAAATTTACATGTCTCAATATCCCTGAGATGGTGCTAAAGAGATGGTCTATCTAAACAAACTTAATTAAATATCTAACTGTCCTAAAACATAACAATTTGATTATGAATAAGTAAAACAGTCCTAGATCAACAGAAAAACTTATCTTGACAATCCTTCCCTAAATTGAACTGCTGAAAAAGCAGTTCAATTTACTTCCTTCTTGTCCAGAACTCCAAGCATCCTTCGAAGTCTTTCAAAAGCTTCCAGCTTCAGAGGTTTTGTCAATATGTCTGCAAGCTGCTCACTACTTCCACAGAACTCAAGTTTCACAACACCATCTTTTGTTAAATCTCGAATGAAATAAAATCTTACATGGATGTGTTTGCTACGACCATGAAAAACTGGATTCTTGGCTAATTTAATTGTTGAAGTATTGTCACAGAATAAAGTAACACACTTACATTTATCATAACCAAGACTGCTAAAAACTCTTTGCATCCACACACACTGACAGGCACAAGCTGCAACAGCCACATACTCCGCTTCTGTAGTTGACAAAGTTACAATAGGTTGTTTTCGTGACTGATAGGTGTTATTTTCATAGTGTTTTTAATATAGTTTTTATTAGAATTTCAGTAAGTTTTTATTACTTTAATTTGATTTTAATTCACTTCTAGTATAATTGTGTTCAAAGTGAACAAAGTTAACCAAATAAGGGTTTTTTTTTTTTGTTTTTCGTGACTGATAGGTGTATTTCATAGTGTTTTTAATATAGTTTTCTTTTATTAGAATTTCAGTAAGTTTAATTACTTTAATTTGATTTAATTTTCACTTCTAAGTATAATTGTGTTCCAAAGCTTCCTTGATTCTTAATCCGTTTGATCTAAGAAGAAAATTGTAGGAATTTGGCGCAGAAAGAAACTTTACAATGCAAGACACTTAGCTTTCTAGCACACCCAGGCCGTGCCAGAAGGGCACCAACCGTGCCTAGAAGCTAAAGGAAACCAAAGGGAGAGACAGAAGAGAGCACGGCTAGGTTGGTGTCCAAAGGCACGGCCGTCTACAAAGGGACCAGGCGTGTCAAGCCTTAGCAGGCCCATGGCCCAATTCCTAGAGCAGGGACTTCCAGAAGAAAGCACGCCCTGCCTGTGCTTCGTTAGCACAGCCCGTGCCTCAGGGAATTCATTTTAGGTTCGTGCTGCCTAGCACACCCCGTGCTTCACTAAGCCAGACTTCCAGACTAAAAGCACACCCAGCCCGTGCCATGAAGCACGGCCGTGCTGCCGCAGGCGGAACCATCGTTGAACTAAATACGCAAATCAAGTTTTTTTCTCACATTGGGGCCGACCTTCGGGGAGTTTCCAAACACACTAAACCAAGGACCTAGACCTATATTTGGGAGAAAAAAGATCCTAATCAAGAGAAATCAAAAGCCTAAAAACAGTCATGATCTCCTACAAAGGATTTTGCACTAAAAAAATAAGGATTCTATTTCCTAAAAGGAATCAGACTTCATTCTCTAGGAGCTCTATATAAAGAGGGAATACTTCTCATTGCTAGGGATTCTCGTTTTTTGTGCAATTCTTTACATAATTCTCTCTCTCTTAAAGACTTCAAGCATCAAAATAATTGTGCCAAGAATCCAAGGGAAGCCATTCCACATAGTTGTGATACAGTTTTTTATTCTAAACTCTTCATTCTTTGTTTCTTCTTTTATTATTGGTCTTTAAATATGATGAATGATTCAAGTATATTGAGTTTAATTTTAATTACTATGTCCAGCTAAACTTCTTATACCTAGGGATTTGATGTTAATTTTAATTAGATTCCAGTTTATTAATATTTAGATTTGTTTTTTCTTGTTCCTATTATAAAATTATATTGTGCTTAATGCTTCCACGGCATAAAATATTTCCCCTGATGAGTTGATTTCAATAATCAACATTTTGGGAGAAAGGTTATTTTGATATGAAAAAGATAATTAATTTACTTTGGAGAATAATAACTTGATGCGGAAGCTATATGGTTGGACTCAAGGGTGGTTTTCATAAGTTAATTTAAATTATTAAGGTTGTGAACTCACAAAACAACCATTAAAACCTAATGATCTGATTTTATGTTTAATTTCACTATTAAAAGACTAGTAATTAAACTGGATAGAATTAGGCTAACAATAAATCGGGAGAGCTTGTTAGTAACTTAGGTGTTTCTCCTACTTTGAACAAACTTAAAGTTGATTAATGAACTTAATAGAATAAGTTGGATAGAATAAAGTGAAATCAAATTCCCTAGTAGCTTAATTCCACCTGGTTTCTTTTCCACCTGGAATTTTGTGTTTGATCTCTTTGTTTTTACTTTTAAAGTTATTACCTTATTAGCAATCCTCTTCTTATCATCGTCTAAATAATAATAGGTTAACTAATTTTGGTAGATTGAATAACACAATAATTTTGGTAATTGATAAACAATCCCTGTGGATACGATACTCTCTTACTCTATATTACTTGTTGCGATTTCGTACACTTGCGAAAACCGTTATCAGTGACGACCAAGAAACTGCTCCTGCACTCAACATAAACACAAAACTAGTTGTGTTTCAAGAATCATTGATATTTCCAGCATAGTCACTATCACAGAAACCCACCAGGTCATCAAGCACTTCTCTTCTATAGTATATCCCCATATTGACAGTCCCTCTAAGATATTGCACAACCCTTTTAGCTGCTGCCCAATGTGCTTCTTTAGGATGAGCCATGAATCGACTGATAAGGCAAACCACATACCTAAGATTCAGTCTAGTGATAGTCAAATACATTAGGTTGCCAATGAGTTGTTTATATCGGGTTCCATCAACCTCAGCTCCACCTCCTTCCTTTGACAACTTTGAGCCAGGCTCAATTGGATTTCTCACCGGATTACTATCTACCATTCCAAATCTGTCCAGTACTTCCTTGGCATACTTACTTTGGCACAAATGTATACCTTTCTTGTTTTGGCTCACTTCTACTCCCAAGAAATATTTCATCTCTCCCAGATCAGTCATCTCGAACTCACTCATCATGGAACTCTTAAATTCTTCAATCAAAACTTCATCATTACTGGTAAAAATAAGATCATCAACGTAGAGACTAATGATCAGAATTTTACCTTCTTTTGTAATCTTCACGAATAGTGTGTGTCTTTTTGTAATCTTCACGAATAGTGTGTGTTCATAGCTGTCATTTTTTCAAAGCCACATAGCTGCATTTTTCAAAGCCAGCTTTGATGAAGTATCCCTCAATTCTGCTGAACCAAGCTCTCAGTGTCTAAAGCATACAACGCCTTCTTTAATTTGTAAACCTCATGTTCTTCTCCTTTCTTTATGTAACCAAGGGGCTGATCCACAAACACCGACTCACTTAATTTTCCATGCAAAAACGCGCTTTTGACATCAAGCTAAAATACGGTCCAACCCTTTTGAGCAGCCAAAGTTATCACCATTCTTTTTGTGTCCCCAACGAGCCATAAGAGCATATACTTCATTGTAGTCAATGCCATGTTTTTGGGCGTATCCCTTAGCTACTAGGCGCGCTTTACACTTGTCAAGCTCTCCTTTTTCATTGAACTTGGTTTTTAAACACCCATTTCACTCCAATTTTCTTTGCCCCTGTAGGTAGATCAACAAGTTCCCATGTATCATTCTTGACTATAGAATCTATCTCCAGGTCCATTGCCTTCCTCCATTTGGCATACTTAGTTGCTTCTTCATAACTCATAAGGTCTGCGTTAGAAGCAAATAAAGCCAAGTTTCCAAGATTTTCAGCTAAATTCTCCACATCTTCTTCTTCCGAGAGTCTTTCCCCACTTTCAAAATCCGCCATCCAAACTGGAGCTCTTCTGTTTCTCACTTCTTGAATAGGTTCTTCTGGTGGACTTGAAGTGAGTCCATCTACTATTTCTTTGTTATTACCAGCAACTATTTCTTCCTGTGTTTCACCTGCCTCATTGTCATTTTCGATTTCTTCATTATCTCCCCAAGTCAGCACATCAAGCACTACCTCTTCTTCATTTCTTCCCCAGTCCCAACTCTTGTTTTCTTCAAATACAAAATCCCTACTAGTCACAATCTAGTTCTTAATTGGATCAAAGAGTCTATAGGCCTTTGATTCTTCGCTGACTCTAAGTAACACAGCCTTAAAACTCTTATCTTCAAGTTTTGTTCTCCTGGCATCTGGAATATGCACATGACAAATGCAACCATAGACCCTAAAATAATCAACATTGGGTTTCAAGCCACTCCAAAATTCTTCAGGAGTTTTCTCTTTCACAGCTACAGTAGGACTTCGATTCAAGATGTGCACAACCCACCTTGCTGCCTCTGGCCATAACTTCTTTAGCAGTCTCCTTTCTGTTAACAAACATCTCACCATATTCATAATGGTACGATTCTTCCGCTCTGCTACTCCGTTTTGTTGAGGTGTGTAGGCAGTTGTGAGTTGTCTCTTAATGCCATGACTTGCACAAAATTCGTTGAAATCATTTGAGGTGAATTCATTACCTCTATCTGTTCTAAGACAACGAATATAACATCCTAACTCCTTTTCCACCTTACTCTTAAACAGTTTGAACACTAAAAAGGCTTCACATTTTTTAGTAAGAAACTAAACCCAAAATTTTCTACTATAATCATCAATAAGACTCATGATGTACCTTTTGTTTGAACACTAAAAAGGCTTCACATTTTTTAGTAAGAAACTAAACCCAAAATTTTCTACTATAATCATCAATAAGACTCATGATGTACCTTTTCCCACCATTTGAAGTAGGTGTTATTGGGCCACACAGATCAGTATACACGAGCTGAAGTCTTTCTGTAGCTCTCCACCGACTTTTTCTCGGAATTGCATCTCGGTGTTGTTTACCAACCATGCAGCTTGAGCACA
Source organism: Jatropha curcas (assembly GCF_014843425.1). The sequence goes on along the minus strand of NW_023591598.1, from coordinate 412,777 downwards.
CTTTGCTAGCAGTTTTGAGTTGAGGTAGTCTATCCACTAGATTTTTAAATTGCAAGGTTCAAAGATTTTTGTACCTTAGATGACCGAATCTTTGATGCCATAAATCCATAATGTCTTCAGTTGCTGTGTTGAGGCAGGCTGACTGTTGGGTTGTTATGAGGGCAAATACTACAAACATTCAATTAGTTGTCATCTTTGTTTCCATGATAAGACCTCGCCTCTTATGATAAACCTTGCAAGTTCCATCTTGGATCAAAATAGCTAGACCCTTCTCCTGTAATTGTCCAATACTAAATAAATTGTTTGTTAGATCACGAATGTAATACACATTGGACACCACTTGCTTCACATCTCTAATTTGCAATCTCACACTTCCCTTTCCCATTACAATCATTCTCATACTATTTCCAGGTTTAACTGAGTGTCTAAAACTCTCATGTAACTCAGCAAACGATTGTTTATTCCCAGTCATATGGTTGTTGCAACCAAAGTCAAGAAACCACATACCTTCTCGACTTGCATTGTTGCTTTAAATGTAGGCCATTAAAAGCAAGTCTTCTTTTTCATCTAGCTCGGTGTAGTTTGCTACTTTCTCCCATTGAGGACACTCGTATTGAAAATGTCCTAACTGATGGCATTTGAAACACTTAATCAATGCCTTGTTAAAGACTCTATCTCTGCCTCTTCCCCTTGCTGCACCTCTGCCTTTCATACTTCCTCATCCTCTTCCTCGATTGCCAGCTTCATATGAGATTTTAAGTGCTTGCTCATCACCTCCATCCTTTTGAAACTTTTGTTCATGTACCAACAAAGAGCTTCGTAGTTCATCAACTGAGAGTCCATTGATATCTTTAGACTCTTCTATCAAGCAGACTATGTAATTGAACCTTTCCGTGAGCGTTCTCAAGATCTTCTCAACTATTTTTATGTCTGGCATGTCTACTCTGCAATTTCTCATCTCATTGGCTACTGTCATTACCCTTCCAAAGTAGTCATCTACTGTTTCTCCCTGCTTCATCTCCAAGACTTCAAAATCCCTTCGAAGAATCTGAAGTTGTGCTCTTTGAACTCTAGCATTTCCTTGATATCTGATCTTCATGCAGTCCCATATCTGCTTCGATGTTTCCCTCTGTTGCAGGGTCTTTAGTACACTCTTGTCAATGGACTGAAGTAGGTAATTTTTCACCTTCAAATCCTTTAGCTTCAACTCATCTAGAATTTTCTTCTGACCCGCTGTCACGGCTTCTCCTTCAGCGGGTTCTCTATACCTTGTCTCTATTAGGTTCCAGTACTCCTTGGACCTTAAGAGATTTTCCATGAGCAAGCTCCAATATTCATAGTCTCCATCAAACTTGGGAATACTCAACAAGTTCTGCCCTTCATTGGACATCTCTCTCTACACTCACAGTGTTTCTCTCTCTAAACTCACAGTGTTTCTCTCCTCTCAATTTCAGGCTCTGATACCACTGTTAAGAAACTTAAACAAACAGAGGTAAAACAAAAGTGTTAGACAGAAACAAGATAAAAGCACAGTGTTAACTTAACAGTGGCTCAAAATGAGTGTTTATTAAATGACAAATGACCTTGCTTAAATAGCTAATACAAAATAGAAATTCAAATTGACATGTCTCAATATCCCTGAGATCGTGCTAAAGAGATAGTCTATCTAAACAAACTTGATTAAATATTTAACTGTCCTAAAACATAGCAGTTTTATTCTGAATAAGTAAAACAATCCTAGACCAACAGAAAAACTTATCTTAACAGGTGATGCAGAAAGAATGATAAATCCCATTATAATCTCCATTTAATGCTTCTCCACCTATCTACTTCTCCTTCCTCCTCAAGCTCTCACTGCCAATCAATAGCTCGCGATTGATTTAGAACCAGAGCCACTTGAACCGGCTGAGCCGATGAGGTACTTAAAAGTTTCCATCACTTTTATGTATTTTGCTTTAATTTTTTTCCCTTTCTTATCTTTTCTTTGGTTGTGATGCTTTGGTTTCACGCTCTCCCCGCTGTGTCCACAACTAATTGCAAGCCACTGCTATGTTGCCTAACAATGGCTTGCGGTGGATTTAGAACCAAAGCCACTTGAGATAAAGAAGAAGAGTCTGATGGATACGGAATACCGGTGATGGTAGAGGGACTAAAGGAGTTGGAATTTTATAATAGTACAAAATGGAGAATCCATTGAAAAAGGAGATGATTAACCATTTGTCATTATTGTATGATTGGAGTTTGGTGTTTGTCTTAATCTCTTAATTACTACAGTTTCTTACTTTAATTAATCATCAGGTATGGAATAAGATCTGTTTTTATTTTTCTAATATTAAAATAGTTAATTAGAAAATATCGGCAATTGATCAGTTTTTTCTTTTGTTGATGTGTATCATACTGTGTCTGTGGTTTTACCATTTTCTTTGTTGCTTATAACTTTGATAGATTTTGAAAACGAACCATTGATGGGCATTGAGAGCTTGAGGAAGAAGGAGAAGGAGGTAGTGGGAACCATTAAATGGAGGTTATAATAGGGGATTTACCATTATTTCCATGTCATAAATGGCTTATTTGGCAACTAGTCCAGCTCATTCTCACCAAGTAAGCTGCCACATCATATAAATTGGGTTTTATAAGTGCATAACCATTTTCCCGATTCGCCTTGTCATCTAGAGACACTAAAAAATTTTATAAATTTAAATACTCAATTATTGTCATTATCTGTTGAGACACAAAAATGAAAAAAAGGTAAAAAACTGGGTCACTAAAAGTATAATTATCCCTTTTACACCCCATTATGGATTAATTTTACCCGTATTAGGTGGAATCACATTATCTTACTTTAAATTTAATTTGTAACATAAATATGTATTAAATTTTATTAACATAACATTAAAATGAAAATGAAAATGACATGATACCGGAAATCTAACATACAATATTTTTGAAATAAATTTAACATTTATTGGCAGCTCTTTTTGCTTTCAAAAACATAATTTTGAATGGGATGGAACCCTCTTGATAATATTATTCCCTTTTCTCTCAATATTTTTCTTATTTTTTTATTTTTATAATTTCAATTCTCCTTTAAATGAAAATTTTATTTTCATTTTTTAAACAATAAAAAAAATCCTCCAATCTCAACTAGGGGTGAGCAAGATTGGTTTGGTGCAATTTAAAAAAATTTTCGAACCAAACCATAAATTACGGTTGATAAATTTTTCAATCCAAACCAAACTATTTAATAAACCAAATCAAACCAAATCAAACCGCAAAAAACGGTTTGGTGCGGTCTGGTTTGCGGTTTAGCATTAAAATAATTTAAGAATTATTTTAAGTATAATTGAACAACATAATGAATTCATATATGATATATAATATATAATATATAACATATGGAAAAAAAATATGACTAACAAAAAAGTGATCAGTTGTTTGATAACATAAAATATAACATATAAAATAAAACATCAATTTTTACAATTTAAATTTACAAAAATAATAAGATTATATATAATTAATATTCATGATGCACCAAAAATGTAACCTACCAATAAGAACTTATTTATAAAAAAATAAATTTATTTTAATACTATACCATTAAGAACATAAGAAATAACATCAAAAAGAGATTGTCATGTTCACAAGGTGTACTTTCAAAGTTTCAAATTAGATAAAATATATAATAATTAAATTAATAACACAATGACATGTTTGATTTGATTTTATATGATTTAATAAAATAAAAACCAACCCAAATTGTTTTGAAAGCGGTTTATTAAATTATAAACCAAATCAAACCATTTAAAACGATAAACCATTTTAAACTGACGGTTTGGTGCAGTTTGATTTGATTTTGCAATTTAAACCATTTAATGCTCACCCCTAATAACAATGCATAAACTAATTTTTTTTTCAAAAATTTTGTGTTCTTCTCCTTCTCTTCTCATTTCCATTATTGAATAATAATAAAAAAAAATGATAGTTGTAACACCATTGAACTCGATCACAAATCCGATGGTTGAACCATTGATCGATTACTTTAACAATAAACCAACACAACAAAAGGTCCCCAAATTAACAAATATAGAAAATAGAAAAACTTCAACACAAATATGCAAACAAATATAATGAAGAACTATCTTCGAAAATTTTCAAAATACTCTGAGTTTCTTTAAAATCTTTGGAAAGAGAACAGAGAGAAAGGAGGAAATGATCCATGGGATATGAGAAGAAAGTAAAGAGAGTAGAGACAAAATAGAAGGGAAAATAGAAAAGAGAGGTTTTGAAAGAGGAAGAGGATTTAGAGGGAAGAGAGAAAAAGGTCTTCGTCTTATTGGGTTAATGTTGGGATTGTAGAGTGATATGAATAGATAGGTGGTGGTCTACCATGGAGACTGTGCTACTAGTTATGATCGATGGTGGTGTACCATGGAGAGTAATAGTAAAAAAGAAAAAAAAAAAAAAATCCTTCCAAAGCGTTGTTTGGTTTTATGAAAAATAAAAACTTAGGTGAATGAGAGAGAAGAGACGCAAGAGAGAGAAGGCTGTTCATGTAACATTACATAAATGTTTATTTTACGTTAAAGCTTTCCACATAAGAGCTTCGGTAGTTTAGGTTACTTTATGAGAATTGCGTATTGAGCTCTTACCAAACTTTTGCTTCCTATTAATTAGCCCTTCAACTTCGTCAGTTGTATAGACAACGCGCACCTTATTTAGCCCTCTAAACGTTGCGTTCACTCGCACAAACAGAAGGGTGTGTTTACCTTTTACTTATTAACAAAACATATTCTTTTGTCCAAAATGAAGCTGTTTTATTCCACTTAATCCCTAAAAGAGAAAAGAATAAGGAAAAAAAAAAAAAAAAATCTTAACTCCCTCATTTCACCAATTCCATTTTTGCGTCCAATTATCGAAAAGCTTTTGAGAGCAAGCATGAATATTGCTCGATTTAACCTCTTTTATGCATCTCAGAACACTATCAAGAAAGCCTTTATAACCTCAGGGCCTCTATGGTTAATGCTGGTATTCTCTGTGCTGTTATGCTTGACACCAATCAATCAATATATATGTATATATTCATTTTTCTTGTGTTTGACTTTGTTTAGGATTCTTACAATTGGGTATACTTGTTTGTATGACTTATCAATATTGCACGTCTCTTTTTATCTCCAAAAACATATAAAAACTACTCTAGGCACTCCACAAGAATTCATCTTCTAGTTTTGAAGATGTTCTAGAGCTCTCAAATTGTGGAGAATAGAAAAAAGACGGTGATCTTCACTTAAACCTTTTCTTGCATGTAATCTCTTGATATTTTCTAATGTGTCAATATCAGTGGATTTCTTTTCCATTATCCTCTTTTTATTTTATTTTATTTATTATTTATTGTGTTCATTCAATCTAAATTTAGATGAAGAAATAAATAGAAGGAAAATAAGGGATTATAATTTAAAAAAACTTGAAATTTTGTCTCTACAAAAAATGCCACCAGCCATAGCTACATAAATTTGAAAAGGTGGATCATGAAGGTCGATTACAGACTGAGGCTCAGACTCAAACTCTAAGCTAAACTTGGAAATGAGGTATATCAATAACGCCGCAGAGATTCACTCAGACAAGTTCTCTCTATATTATCTTGAGTCTTGTTCCACAGTGGGCTTGTAGCCTTTCATGTTTTCCTTCTTCGGCTCAAATGAGTTTGTTGGGTTCGAATCCATGTGAAGTATGGGATATGTTGAAGAAAGTCCGATCCCTTTTCTTTTTATAAGAGCCAATAGTTCGAAGCAGGCTTGATGGTTGAGGACAAGATTGATTGCAACATTGGATTTTGGTGGTAGGATAATTTTGTCATTAATAAGATCTTGGATCTTATTCTTAGAGTTTTACACAAATTTATTTTGTGCCCGTCTTTGATGGCATTCGCAATACTCAGCAATATTTAAACCCTTAGAAAGATGAAGAGAGAGTACTTTTAGCACTTCGAACTTAATCAAGTTAGCCTTTAATACTTTTTTGTATACCGTGCTTAGTGGCAAATGCCCAAATCAGTAAAGGTCCTAGTAGAATATTATTGAGTAGGGGTAGCTTGATTTTGTTCTGAAGTGCAATATTTTCACCTTTTAACGAGAATTTGGATTAATGAGTGTTAATGACTTGATCCTTCACATTTACGAGGTTAAGACCATAAAGTTTCCTTAAATATTTATTAGATCATATCTATTGACTTCTTCAAAAATGGAAAAGTGTAATTTACTAATTTCTATTTCGATATTATTACGAGCCATTGGTACCTTTATATAGCTTAGATTGATTTAAAACATGTAGGATGGTGGGTGCTTTCTATGTAAGGGCTTATTAGACAAAATTGTCTTATTACTGTATATCCTTTTGAATTTATGACATGGTTTCAATGCGCAGGAGCTTGTCTCATTCTACATCTCGCAAAGAGCTTGACGATAAGAGCAGCTAACAAAGTGTTAAAGATTACCAAAAGGGTATAGATAATTTAAGTGATTTACCTAAATGGGCTTTGATATTTTAAGCTAGAGTTTTACTCAAATGGATATTGACAGTTACAGTTAAGGCTTAACTCAACTGTTTACTTAGTGAACGTTGACATAGTTCAAGCTAAGGCTTTACTAATAGGTACATGTAAGCCCATAATATTAAATTGAAAATTTCACAAATAAAATTTACAATAAACTACAAAATATAATATATTTAATAGAGCAACCATCTCAAAGCATAGAACTTGACCTAGTCCCATTGGAAGAAAACAACTTACACGTACCCCAAAATAATTCCCTGTAACAATTTTGGGATAGTACAAATTGTTATTTTCACAAAATAAAGATAAAAATTTTATTGTTCTACTACATATACGTGTCAACCGTTTTAATGGGTGGAATTAATAAGTACTATTGTTTTTTAAAATTAATTGGTGACTATGGAGAGTGTGGTCATTGCGACTACTAGTAAAATAAAGTAATACTATGTTAAAATATTGATTATAAGCAATTTAAAATCATTTTTAGGATGTATATTTTATTTAACGTATTTCAATATATATTTTTCTAAAATAACTAAATGAAATTTCCAAGGATTCTTTTTAAGAGAATACACGAAATAGATACACATAAATATATAATTGATGATGCTTTAAGTAAAACTAATTAAACTTAAGTTGGATTGAGCAACAAGCTTTTCGATAAGCTTTTATGAAAGCTGAAATAAAGAGAAAGTTTTAAGGATTCTATTTTTTTTTTAGAAAATTTTAAATTTTTTTTTCATTTTTTTTTTTATTTTGGTTGGCTAATTTTTTCAATTTAATATTTAATATATAATAATGATAATTAATAATTTTTTAAATTTAATCTAATCTAATCATCTAACTTAATCCAACTAAAACTTTAAAATCTCTAATCACCTGCATGCCTTTTGGGATTGGAACTTGATAGCCATCCACTTCTCTCTCACCTCTATCATCAATTGGTTTCCAAGAAAATTATTTTAACGTAATAATAATATTAATGTCCAAAGTAAAATAAAATATTTTGAACATCAATGATATGATAAAATATAATAATTATCCTTTTGAAAACAAAATCATTTCACAATCTTTTATGCATTAGCTAATGAAATTTATACATAACAAAAGTGTATTATTTTTTATTCTCAAAAAAGAAAAAAAAAAAAAGTGTATCGTTTTTTAAGATTCACCTTCTGTCCAATTCCATTCCAAACAATTGGGGCATTTACATCCGACACAAATGTATTGAGTATGGTCTTAAAATTACACAGAAAAAGTAGAAAAAATTCTCCAGCCAAGAACTTAAAAGCTACCATTTTCCATTCTAACCTTGAGAATGCAGTACCTCAACCAACCCAACAACGAAGAAGCAGCAGAAGTAACAGCTTGCAAAACTAAAATCCAGAAGTTTCAAGAAATGAAAAATCACCAAATAGCCAATTAAATCAAAGCTAGCATCGATGATTCTAAATCCACACTTTTCCTTGCTAAACTGTTAGCAAAAAATTACACCTATGACTAACGTGATTAACACTAACATGAGGATAAAAGGACATAAATACATCGAGTTTGTTGAACGGACTCCACCACCTCCAAGGCTTCATATCATTCTTATTTACCCAACAAATTAATGGGAGGTCATTACATGAATAGCACCTCTATCCCAAACTGCATGCAAAAGGGTTGGATTTTTTTCTTTTTTTTTTTTTTTTTATTGAGTTGTTACTAAATAGTCAATGGACCCTCTTCAAATTTTGTTTTGGTGTGTGAATGAAGAAAATACAAACTACCCACAGAGCCTGGAATAGGCTACACCCTTAATATCATGACTGATCCATTCCTTCAAACCTACAAGACCCTCTTCAAATTTTAATATACTTATCTGTGCCGTAGCTACACTTGGATAACGAAGTCAATGGACCCTCTTGAAAATCGGAATAAGAAAAAAAAGAATATTTTAATTATTATTCCTAAAAAAAAGAAAGTTAAAATCATGCTTACTTTCTGCAACTTTTCTCTTTTCCAATTATTAGTTCTCATAGCCGATTAACTCTTAGTTTAATAACTATTGGCTTCTACTAATATATTATATATATATTTTAGGAAATTTAATAAATTAATTTTGAATTACAATATGAATCACGTATGTATCAGAAAACTTAACATGTACGATGTGTGTATAATCCGTATATATATATATATATATATATCAGAAAACTTTAACCATGTCGATGTGTGTATAATCCGTATACTATAGGATAGTATAAATAAATAAAAACATATATTTACTGTTAATATTATAGATTTGAAATTATATTCAAAAAATTGTTTAATATTTTCTGAAGTTCAGAGTTCACTAAAAACTAGAGGTTGTGATTTTCTTCTATTATAATTTACAGATGCTTAAGGGAGTGTCAAGCAAAGCTATTTGCTTGACTGAGTGCAGAGAACTAAACCTGAAACGTCCTGACTATAAATTGATCCTTATTTAAAATTTATTTTAATACAATTTCTTTTTACTTTTGACTGAGAAAATTTTGGTAGGCCTCGTAAACATATGAATCTTTACTTCCTTTGGGGTCTTTACACTTTTTCTATATTATTCCATAACTAAAAAGGTTCTGTAATCTTCAGAGCAATATAAATGGTTCTATGCAGTTTAAATGTGTGAGTTTAAAACAAATTTAGACCTTTGCATTACTAAGTTATTTTGTTCAAGTTAACCATTTTTAATTTACATATTATCTTGAGCAATTTTATAAGGTGCACAAATTATCTTCATTGTCTTTGATATACTTCTATATATATATATATATACCTATCATATATATATATATATAATATATATCTATACTATATACTTATGAGCAACTATCTGTAATTTTACCCTTTAATTAAATGGTTCAATGAGTCGATCTTAGAAATGACTCATTTAAAAATTCGTCTTATATACAGATTATTCTCTTTACGACATAAATTTCTATTTAAACGAATCTTAACTCTTTTAATTTTTGTGTTAGGTTTTAATTTATTCTCATATCATAACACATTTTGTCATCTCTAGACATTAGTTGGTTATGTATGAAATCCACATATTGAAATTAAAGTCATATTAGACTGACTCTAAAACGATAATTACACATTTGAGAGTCAGATTATTAATTGTGAAAACAATAAAACTGGATTGAAAGTGAATTGGGCAAAAAGTTTAATATTTTTTTATTTCTTTTTTAAACTGCAAGATCTCCAAGAATGGACGTGGATAGAACAAGAACATTTTAATCGTCAAATTCAGACTGCAAAAGCTATATTATGAGCATATTGTTTTACCCTTAATTAAATGGTTAAATGAGTCGATCTTTGAAATGACTCATTTAAAATTCGTCTTATATACAGATTATCTCTTTACGACATAAATCTATTTAAACTGAACTCTAACTCTTTTAATTTTTGTGTTAGGTTAATTATTCTCATATCATAACCCATTTTGTCATCTCTAGACATTAGTTGGTTATGTATGAAATCCACATTATTAATTTAATGGTCATATCAGCTGAATTAAAACGATAATTACATTTAGAGTCAGAATTATTGTGAAAAATAAAACTATTGAAGGAATTGGGCAAAGTTAATATTTTTTATTTCTTTTTACTGCAAGATCTCCAAGAATGGACGTGGATAGAACAAGAACATTTAACGTGCCAAATTTCAACTGCAAAAGCAAATTGCTTCACAGAAATGGTGATGATATTGTACTTTAGGTTACGAGACTTTTGCAAGGTTCTTGTGATTAGTTAGCGACAGGTTTGATTTTTATGTTCAAAACAATTCATTTTATCATGTGTAAAGTTTTAGTCACCAGATGAATTCATATTGCATATCAGTTTGACATTTCGCTTCCAACTGATAGTCAAAAATCACGTTTTGGCTTTTCTAACAATTTTTTCTTTTTTTGAATTTGATTATTAATTATTGGTGAACAATTATTTTAAAAAAATGAATCATAATTCATTAAAGAACTTTATAAACCCTTTCTCCCAAAAAAAAAAAACTTTATTAACGTGTTCGATTTGATTTTTTGGATTAAAGAAATTTAAATCTCAGTATGTCTGCTTAGATTCAGAATCAATCATTAAAATAAAATCAATCTGAATGCATACTTAAGTCCAACATCCAAAATAGTAGTAATAATAATAATTGTAGTTTTTGTCTATGCATTTGCATTTATAAAAAAATAATTTAAAATTTAGATAGAAAATTAGACCATATCGTAATTTCGGGTTACAGAACATCAATTGAAAACTAAATTAAATTTCGATTTTAGTTTCAGTCAATTTTCAAAAATTACAATTCAAGTCAATCTCAGATAAGTAAGTTTAAATCCAAAATTATAAATATCAATATTTTAACTTCAGTCGACTTGATTTGATTTCAATTTAAAATCGAATCATGGCAGGTTCTATATACTATTGGCAATTCAACACTCTAATATAGTATTATTTAACCCAAAATAATTGACTTTATATGCATTATTTCTCCTTTGGAAGGTGAAGGTAAGTGATGTTAATCTGAAAAATGGAGGCTAACCTCCGATCCAACCTACCAAATCCACCTACACATCTGATCACAGGTAGCCCTTTAGTATGGCAATAATGGATAACAAGTGGGAAAAAGAAAGCTATCGCAACAATCCAATTCATAATTATTTTAATAAAAAAATAAAAAGCAGAATCCCTCGAAAATAACAAGAAATTTCCTCAAGATTCACCAATTTCTTTGTCAGAAGTCGACTGGAAACACCAAATATACCACAAGCTGATGTATGGAGAGGTACAGAAAATATATAGAAAAGCACCAGAGATCGACAAAAGCAATAAGAGGAAGAAAGATACTAATCCTTTCTCCCAAAAAATAAGTCGTTTAAGATTGTTGCACAAGGATTAAAAAATCTATTAATTCTCTTAATTATAACAGATTCAAGAGTAATTTGACCAAATTATTATTTATTTCAAAACCAATAGTTATTTTTGGAAGTATTTATTGTAACTAATTTAAACAATGGTAATATTGGAAAAACATCATTTATTACTCTTTAAAATATTTAAAACAACTTATATTTTAAGACAAAATAATCACTAAAAATTGCTTATATTTTGAGACAGAGGGAGTAATTTAATTCGATTAAATTACTTTTTAATTAATATAAAATCCATGTATCTAATCATATTTAATGGTATATTTAGTATATTCATGTTCTAATCAAGACATGTCCAATATCAAAATTTTGGAGAGCGTTCAAATCTTAAATCTTAATCTTCATAAATTATTTAAGATTCATGATTCATACAATTATGATTCATGACATATATAACGGAAGAAATTCATCGTCTCTTAGTTTAGCATTACGCACTTTGTCGTGTTTGTTGTAATAAAAAGGAAATAAGTATTTTTAAAAAAAAAATCGGAAATATGTATTTTTTTGCATTAACTTGAATTATAAAAGGCTTTTTATGGAAAATGGGGTTTAGAAAAAAAAAAATTACGGAAATGGTATTCCTCAAACAATATTTATAGATATGATGTTTTGTTGACATTTTAAAGACACTTATTACGCTTTGAATGTAGCAACTGTATTATTACATACATTATGGCCATAACAAAAGTAATAAAAATTTATTTATTTTTAATATTGTCCATAGTTTTACCAAATAAATATTCTATCTCACTCTCTCCTTGTTAAATGGTACACTTATAGCGTAACAATATCAGAATATATTTCCTGCTCTTGCATAGTTAAAATTTCCAAACAAATTCATTTGTGCTAGGTGCAATTGTTACGCTCTAAGTGTAACAACATTAAAGAAAGAATCTGGGAAAATGTATTATTGCTATTGTTACACTATATTTATATAGGTGCAAGTGTAACCTGTAAAGAAAGAATCTAGGAAAAATGTCTATTGTTACACTATATTTATATAACTATGAATCTTCAAATGTGATTTGTCAGACTTTTATGTGCTGAGAATTAGAGTAGTTGTAGTGAAAAATTATAATATGTAGTCTAAAGATATGACAAAGAAAGAAAATTAACAAAGTGATACACAAGAGTAGAGCACCCTTATAAGAGATCGGAGAGGTTTTTTTTATAAAAATTGAGTGTGATTCCCTGCACGATTCTAAAATTTTTGTTTCTGCTCAATACAATTTCCTGCATGATTTTAAATTTTTGTTTCATAGATTGTTATACTTATTGTGGAACAATATTATAAATATATTCTTCTGTTATCCATGTTTGACATTGTTGTATTGTAAGTGTAACATTTAATAAGGAATGAGGAAGAGTGAAATATTTGTTTGATAAAGCTGTTGGCCAGCATTAAAAAAAATATTGCTTTTGTTACAATTACAGTGTAATAATGTACTTATCACATTCAAAGTGTAACAAATGTCTTTGAAATATCAATAAAATATCATATTCCTAAATATTTTTTGGAGGACGCAATTTCTGTAATTAGTATTTTCTTAAACACCATTTTTGTAAAGAGTAATGCTAATCTTACTGTGTACTCCACAATATTTTTTCAGTCTATTGATGTTTCGGTGAATAAAATAAAAACCATTTATTTTTACAAATAAAAATTTAGTGTGTTATTACTTAAATTAATAGAGTGACAATAAAACTAACCCCAAAGCATGAATAGATTTTATTACAATAATTTAAGTCTGCTTCTCATAATATTTTAATCTCTAGGCAAAAAGTAAGGATTGAATTTGTGGGTTTATATCCCTGCTCATAGATCAAAATGAATGAAAATAAAATTTTTTAAAAATTAATTAAAAAAATTTTTTCCTCAAAATATAGTCATAAATATACCCGTTTCAATAAAAATACTCCCTTTATTTCCAATTGTTACATACATGATCTATTTTTATTTACAAGAATTAAAAAAAATTAATTATATAGTCATAAAATAAATTGAATATACTTTTTTTCTAATTACCTAAAGCGTAGAGATAATATTATAAGAAAGGGCATTTATTGTCCATAAGCCAACTGGAAACAAAGCATTGTAAAAATTCAATGTATACAGGAAAAGGAAAGACAAAACCGACTGTTGGAAATATTATCTTCTGATCGAATGTAAAAACACGTGTAAAGAAAGAAATAGAAGAAGAAGGAGGATAAAAAAGAGCGAATGTAGGATCTTTTGGACACCCGAAATACGTGAATTTACTGTATTGGCCAATCAGTGGTGACAAGTATTGAAAAGTAATCTTCTCTAGATCTCTATAAATTGCCAACTGGTATTAAATTTCTGTATTCTACAATCATCGCCTTCCTTTTATGTCAGGTCATTATTTCCATCTTCAGATCAGTTAATCATGTCCTTAAACATAACTTCCGTTAAAACTTCATCAAATGGAGCTTGGCAAGGAGATAATCCTCTTCACTTTGCCTTCCCATTATTGATTGTCCAGACTACCTTAATTCTTGTCGTCAGCCGCTTTTGCGCCTTCCTTCTCAAGCCTCTCCGCCAACCTAAAGTCATTGCTGAGATGATTGTATGTTCTCTCTCTCTCTATATATGTATATTTAAGGATTTAAATTCGAAATTTTAAGTTCCATTTACTAAACCGCAATAATATAAAATAGAATATAATGTAATTAAATAGATTTCTAAGATTTCAACATTATAAATTTAAAAACATATTTTGTGTTCATGTATTATATTAGCTATTTTTATATTATATTAATTAATATTGCGAGTCAGTTTTATACATGAATTAATCCATTTATTTTTTGTTTGAATATTGAGGGAGAAAATTTGAATCTGGCATCTGTGGCCACGTGGTATTTAATCTTTGTTAATTAATAATAATTCATAAATTTGCATTTTCAGGGTGGGATAATATTAGGGCCATCGGCTTTGGGACGAATTACAAACTACAAGAACTTGATTTTTCCAAATTGGAGTATTCCAATACTCGATTCTGTAGCAAGCATTGGTCTTTTGTTTTTTATTTTCCTTGTAGGTCTCGAGCTCGATTTATCATCACTTCGCCGGAGTAGCAAGCGTGCTTTTGGCATAGCTTTTGCCGGAATCTCTCTCCCTTTCGTCTCTGGAATAGGCATAGCCTTCATTCTTCGAAAGGCAGTCAAAGGGCAAGACCAAGTCGATTATGTTCCATTCTTCCTATTCATGGGAGTTTCACTTTCCATCACGGCTTTCCCTTTACTCGCCCGGATTCTAGCAGAGGTCAAACTATTAACCACTAATATAGGCCAGATCGCCATGGCTGCCGCTGCGTTCAATGACGTCGCTGCATGGATATTACTTGCATTAGCCGTCGCTATGGCCGCAGACAAAAACAAAAGTCCATTAATATCAATATGGGTACTTCTTTCGGCTCTTGCATTTGTTATTTTTATGTTAATAGTGATCCGACCCGCCATGGCATGGGTTGCCCGTCGCTGCTCGCCGGAACATGACGTGGTGGATGAAGCTTATATATGTTTGACCTTAGGCGGTGTAATGGTATCAGGATTTATAACTGATGTTATAGGAATACATTCGATTTTTGGTGCATTTATTTTTGGATTAACGATTCCTAAAGGAGGAGAATTTGCGGAGAGATTGTTAGAGAGGATTGAAGACTTTATTTCTGGTTTGCTTCTTCCATTGTATTTTGCGTCGAGTGGATTAAAGACAGACGTGGCTACGATTCGCGGTGGAAGAGGGTGGGGGCTTTTGGCTCTTGTTATAACGACGGCGTGTGCTGGGAAGATTATCGGAACGTTTGTTGTTGCGATGATGTTTATGATTCCGGTGAGAGAGTCGTTGACGCTCGGTGTCTTGATGAATACTAAGGGAATGGTAGAACTTATCGTCCTCAGAATTGGCAAGGAAAAGAAAGTGAGTTCCCACTCTTAAGCTTTATATACATTTTTGCCTTACTTTTTTATTCTTATATTCAAATTTCATTTTTATTACCCTAGAGTTAAAATAAATTATATGATAGTAATAATTATTCTTTTTTTTTTTTTTGTTTAAATCCTTATTGCTTACCTAGGATTTGGATATAACTAAATCTTAAATCTTAACTACTAGTGTACCTATGGCTTGGTAGTTTAGAAATATAAATTATAAGATTATGAATTCAAACTATTGGTAATTTGTTAAAAAAAAAGTAATTATTTGAAAAGTAGAACTATAGGTAATTGATGAAAAAAAAAAAAATTAGATATCAATAATTACAAACTTATAATTATTGTAATTTATACTTTTTTTTAAATCACAAATTTTTAAGAGGGGCACATCTTTATATATTATGAGTAAGATAAAACCCGGTTTAGACAAGTCAATCTCAAACTTTTTAGAACTAATTAAATTTAGAATACATAATCAATAAATATATTTTTGAAATTTAATTGTACTTAGCATATATTATGTCAAGAAATTTCATTTTTAGTCTATTATACTTTGATCCTTCTTTCACTTTTCTACACAATTGCCCTTATATGTTAACCATTTTTTAAATTAAAAGAAAAAGAAAGAAAAGGAAAAAGAAAAACCTTATGGTACGAAAATACCCCCATTTTCCTTGAACAAAAACAATATAACTTAAACAAAAATTAATAATTTTTTATCCATTTTCCAGTAAAGTGCGTTTTTCAAAAATTAAATTTATATTTTTTCTCAGAGATTAAATTTATATTTTTACAGATTAAAGTTTATTATTACCTCAACCAACTTGTTAGTGGAAATGACAGCCTTATCGTAAAGGGAAGCGTGAAAATGTAATTTAGATAGAGATAAATTTTGACTCTTTTAGATGCCACTTGTGATGCATGTATTACCATTAAAGGGTGATACCGACATTTCATATTAAATGAATAGGCAACTTGACGGAAAAACTAAATAATGTAATGCACTTAAAACGGAGAGATTATATAATTAAATCCTAAAAATAGAGGTACAAGAGAGTGTATTTAACTAAAACCAAAACTAAATAATCATTTGCTCTTAAATTAAAACTACTTACTAGTCAAAGTGCAAAAACAGTTTATTTGGTTAAAAAAACAATTATATCAAGAGAGAGAATTATGTATTTTTTTTGAAATAATTTTTTTTAGCATTGGAGAAAGGGATTCGAATCTAAATCTATTGTCAAGAGGTATATGCACTTATTACTAGACTATGATTTGGTGCGCTGAAATAATTCTTTTCAATTTTGATATTTACTTAATAACTAATTATCATGCAAGAATTTATATTATTTTTATATTTCGGATATGAAGGAATAATGTTAAACTAACAATATGACAAGCGGATTAATTATTAAACTTAAAGGCTAATATGGTAATAACCCGGCATCTCCTATAATACAGGTGTTAGGCGACGAAGTATTTGCCATTTTAGTACTAATGGCATTCTTCACTACCTTCATAACAACTCCAGCAGTCATGGCAATCTACAAACCGGCGCGTCGTAGCAATGCAACGTCCACACCCACTACTTGTCGCAAGCTGGGCGACTTATCTTCAACAAATAACTTCAAAGACGAGCTACGCATTCTTGCATGTCTTCATGGTCCAGGAAACGTACCCTCGCTCATTAGCCTGATTGAGTCAATTCGCAGTACAAAAAAATCCCAACTCAAACTGTTTATTATGCACCTCGTTCAACTCACTGAGCGATCCTCTTCCATCATCATGGTTCAACGTATGCGGAAAAATGGACTGCCTTTTATTAACCGTCTGCGCCGTGGAGTGTGGCATGATCGGGTGGCCGGAGCATTCCAAGCTTACAGTGAGCTTGGTCGGGTATCGGTTCGACCCTCAACAACTATATCTCCATTGTCAACTATGCATCAAGATATCTGCCATGTGGCAGAGACTAAAAGAGTGACTTTGATTATTTTGCCTTTTCACAAACAATGGAAAGCCGGGGATGATGGTGTGGAGGTTATAGAAAATGTAGGCCATGAATGGAGAGGGGTTAATCAGAAAGTTTTAAAGAAATCGCCATGTTCAGCAGCGATCTTCGTTGACCGTGGATTTGGGAATGGGCCCCAAACTCCAGAACCTAATGGTGTTGTGGCACATAAGATATGTGTTATATTCTTTGGCGGAGGAGATGATCGCGAGGCGTTGGAGTTGGGTGGTAGAATGGCAGCGCATCCGGGGATTAAGGTTAGTGTTGTGAGATTTTTGGAAAAAGAAGCGGTGCAGAGCAAAGCTACTTTGTCATTACCTTCTTCTCCATGGTATCATAGCTACAGCTTTTCTACAGCAACAATCAACCCAGAAAAACAAAAGGTACGTCCTTTTCTAGAGTCCAGTAATAATATATATTGGTATCAATAGCTACAAGCTTTTCTACCAGCACAATCACACCAGAAAAACAAAAGGGTACGTCCTTTTCTAGAGTCCAGTAATAATATATTATACATATATAAATAATATATATATATATATATATATTATATATATTATATATATATATATTGCAACATTTAACTAATTTTCGCTTATTGAAACCTATTAGGAAATGGATGATAGTGCACTGGCAGAATTTCGAAGGAAGTGGGATGGAACAATAGAATACATAGAGAAGGCAGCTAATAACATTGTACAAGAGGTTTTAGAAATAGGAAGAAGCAAAGATTATGATCTTATTGTTGTTGGGAAAGGGCGGATTCCGTCAACTATGGTGGCAGAATTGGCACACCACCACCAACCAGAGCATGCAGAGTTGGGGCCAACTGGGGATATGTTAGCCTCGTCGAGGCACGGTGTTTTGTCTTCTGTGCTTGTAATTCAACAACATGTTTTAGCACATTCAGAGGAGGTCTGAGAAACATTTCAAAAAGGTAGTACTTTTCCAGCACCTTCTAGTAATAATATACATGAAGCTTATCAAAAAAAAAAGTTTATGAACTTTTAAGTTGTAATTCATTACAAAATCTTGTATGATATCTTTTAAAATATTTTAAGTATCAGTCTCGCATTGTGATTGGGCAACATTTCATTATATATATTTTTAATATTTAAGTTTCAGAAACCAAGATTTGTAAAACTAAGTTTTTTTTTTCCTAGCCTTAGTTTATAAAATATTTAAAAAATCAAAATGAGTTTTGAAAACTAGTTCGAAAATCAATTCCAAATTTAAGTGTTTTCAGGTTAGAAACAAGTTGATTTGCGGATTTCAAAAAAAAAAAAAAAAAGCAATCGAATGAACGAATTTTAAAAAAAAAAAAAAAAAAGCAATGAAGAATTTATGTACTTTTAGTTTGGTAGATTTGTTTAGACTCCGTCTATGGGTGCATAGAATTTGTTTACTCAACTTAGGAAAAATTCTTGCCAACATTTTATATGGATAATTTCAAAAAGACTTTTTAAAAGAATATCATTTTTTTTTTCTTTTCTTCTAGTGGATGGTTAAAAATACTCTCATTTGAATTAAAATATTATTTATTATTGATTTAGTGTATAAATGGGCTTATGCACCAGATGTAGATATATTTTTGTAAACCGTATAATACATTGGAAGAGAGTATCTTTTGTTGTCGAGAATGGCAAGTTAAAAGGACATCGCTTAGACGAATTCGAGATAGTCGATCCAAAGCTCATTGGAGAAAGTTAAATTCATGAAGAACAATACAAGAAATTCGAAATAAGAGGCCACCCGTGAAAATATATTGACTTGTGCAAAAAAATTCCAAATCGATAAAAATAGAAATTTTTAATGAAACAATAATATTTCTATGTAAGGAAAAGGATAAAATATGAATTTTTAAAAAATTTTTATTTTCATTAGTTTGGTCCATAGACCTGTCTAAACAAGTATTTTTAAATATGAATTTTTGAAAAAAATTTATTTTTATTAGTTTGGTCCATAGACCAGCCTAAACAAGTATTTTTCCTGTAATTTACTGTCCAAAAGCTAAAAATTAAATTAGGTATTAACCCACATGCTAAATTAATGTGAAATGACCAGCTTTTGTTGACAAACATATTTCTAATAAATATTTGAATTAATTACTGAAAAACAATCTTATTTTAATCTTATCATACTAAATATGATCAAAATTTATTTATAAATAACTATTTGAGTAATAAACATGAAAACATAAATAATTAAATTATAGATAGAGTTCAGTTGATGTTCTATATCTTAAAATAATTTATAATAATATGGGAACACACAAGCGCGCACATATATATAGAAAACACACAAGCGCGCACATATATATATATAATATATAATATAATATATATATATATATATATATATGCATTCGATACAAAGTTTTGGGTCAAACTTGGAGGCTAAAAAAATATTATTAATTTTATTTTAATTTTGATGACATTCGATACAAAGTTTTGGGTCAAACTTGGAGGCTAAGAAAATATTATTATTTATTTTAATTTTGATTTGTTTAGTTAAAATTACATTTACACTCCGTTTGATATAAATGAATTTAAAATATTGAATTCATTTGTGAATGAATTTTTATGTTTAGTATAATTAATTTAAAATTTCTAATTCAATTGTATTGAACATAATTATGTACGGAATAAATTTATAATTGAAAATTCATTTATCTGCTTTTCTTTCTTAAAATATTCTTAAAATAGTAATTTCACAAAAATAAATAATTATATTTATGTTATGTTTTATAATTTTTTAAATATTTTTATTAAAATAAGTATATAAAATAAAAATAATATTAATACAATTATTGCATTTAATTTAGTGATACATGATATTTAACTTCAATCTCTCTTCTCAATAGTAAAAAAATTCATAAAAATATTAAAATAAAAGATGAAAAATATTAAAAAAACACAATAATAAGAAAATAATTTTGAAAAAAAAAATTTGAATGGTTTTGGTCAAGTTTGATAAAATAAATAAGTTAAATAAGTAAATAATAAAAAAAATTGGCTTTGTAGATGGTGAATGGTAATTTTATCATAAAAATTGGATTGCTCAATTTTATGAAATTCAATTGGAAATTCCACATATTTTTTTGTGGAATTTGGTGTATCATTCTAAATTGAAATCTACAATTTTTTTTATTTCAAATAAAAAATATAAATTTCTAAAGAAATTCCACAAAATTAAGTCGAATTCATTTATTCCAAACGACCGTTAAAATATGTAAATGCATTGATTTTTTTTTTTTTTTCAAGAAGAGGCTTTAAACTCGAGCATTAAAACCCAAACAAGGCCATTTGAATAAAGAAGCTCAATGGAGAAAATCTTTGTTAGTTAGTGTCTATGTCAGCCATATCAAACCTTCAACCACCACTCCCTTGTCCATCAAAAATCTCTTCAACCAATTTGGTCGTGTAATGGAAGTCTACCTACCCAACAACTCCCAAAAGAAAAAATCATTCAAATATGTATTCGTTCGTTTCAAAACCATAGAGGAAGCTTCGTTAGCCATAAAAAAGACAAACAGGTCACTCCTTGAAGGTTATAGAATTTATTCTTCACACGCTAGACCCTTCTCTCCCACAAAAATCCAGCAAAACTACACCCTGAGAAAGCCACCTTTGGAGGATTCAATACACAAAAATATACCTGTCACCACCACTCGATCATACAAAGATGCAGTGATTGGAAAAAACAAGAAAAATCACAAATCTGATGCATCTCATTTCGAAGAGACATGCGGGCTTGAATTTGTTTACAGTAATAATGAAAAAGAATGGCTAAAATTAAGCGTTCTTGGATATGTCAGATATCCAGAAATAATTCCTTCTTTACCGGAAAATTTCCAGATGGAGCGAGTCTTTTATGTGGACGTCAAACTTCTTAGTGGTAACATGGTTCTCCTAATTTTCAACACTAAGGACCAAATGGAGAGTCTTCTATCAGATGGTGTCGAATGGCTTAGCCAGTGGTTTGACGTGGTTAAACAATGGGATGAAGAAGACTTTTGTATTGAAAGATTATTCTGGATTAGATGCACAGGCATTCCCCTCCATGCTTGGAACTGGAGAATTATGAGTGCAATTGGAACCACCTGGGGAAAAGCTCTAGGCCCAGATGAAAGCACTGAAAGGAAACGAAGATTAAATGTGGCGAGGCTACAGTTGATCCAAACCCCATTAATCAAGTGTTGAAAATCAAAGTCGATGGAAAGATCTACAAGATTTTTAGTTCAAGAAGAATCAGCCACAGACACAGTTCATTTGCTTTCAGATTAAGATTTTCAAACCAATCCTAAAGAAAAAGTTTGAAGCTCCTATTTCTCCTAACGACAATGGTTCAATTTCTGCCTTCTCTCCAGTGAGCAATGATTGGAATTCTACTTTTTCCGACGAGGCTATAACTCCCAACATTCATGGAAGCTGGAAAGTCTCGGTGGGACAAGAGACAAATTTGAAATCTCCTTTGTCCCCTATTTCTGTCTCGGGTGATGTGCAAGAAATTTTTTCAACTGATAAAGAACAGCTGCATGCTAACTTTACAAATAATGCCATTAATTCCCCAATGATTTCCCTCTCCAGAGCGTCTTCCTTTTCCTCTATCCACTGTCAGAATCCTTCGCGGCGCTGCTCTACCCAGAAAGTTAGATCAAAAGCCTCTACCCCCCTAAAGTCACCTCGCAACAACGAAGACTGTTGGGCCATCATTCCATTTGATCTACATAACATCCAAGCCCAAAACTCCGACCTTTTTCAACACGGCTTTGATGATGAAAACCCCAAAGCACTAAAAGCATCTGGGTTGGCAAACAAGGGGAAAAGAAAATCAAAGAAGATTTCAGAAATCTTCCTCTCCCACAAAAATGGGCTTTAGTCCCTGATAAAACAAAAAACAAAAAATCCAGAAAAAGAAAATCCAAGTCTAAGAAACTCTCTCTAACCATTCCCATCCCTCAAACAACTACTTCCACATATTCTAGCAACACCCATGATTTCTCCATTACTGACAGTGGGATTCACAACAGGAACCAGGCTTTTAACTCTAATGAAACACAAGAGTGTGATCCATTAACAGAGGCAGAAAGAACTCGGGAGATTGCTGAATTCTTGGGTCTGACCGAAGGGAAAAACAAAGAAGGGAAAAACAGAGAAGATCTTGTTGATATTTTCAAAGGCCTAAATACCAGGGACCAATCTCTGGCCGCGGAGAAAACCCTTCTCAAATGACATTCCTATCTTGGAATGCGAGGGATGCTTCCTCCTTTATTAAGAAAAGGGAGCTCAGGGACTTCGTAAAGAAACTTCAACCTTTGCGACAGTTTTGACTTTGATTGGGTGGCTTCTCCTTCTTCAAACTCCCAAGGAGGGGTAATTACAATTTTTGATCCTGGTACTTTTAATATCGCTTCTTCTTTTACAGGTGAAAGAAACTCTCTGTACCCTCTTTATCTAATAAAGCTAGAGAATTTCTGGAATCTCCTTTATCCCTGGATGAAATAAAGAATGTAGTATGGGGTTGTGCAAGGTCTAAAACTCCTGGACCTAATGGTTTCAATTTCAATTTCTTCAAAAGCATGTGGGATGTCATTGGTTTTGATCTTTCTAAATGTGTACTTGCTTTTGCAAATCATGAGAATGTTCCAATAGAGATTTTCTCCTCCTTTATTGCTTTAATCCCAAAAATCTCAGGCACGAATAGTTTCAAGGATTTTCGGCCTATATCGCTCATAGGATCTGTTTATAAAGTTATCACCAAAATACTTTCCTGCAGACTTCAATGTCATATTAGTGATTTTGATTTCTCCCAACCAAAGTGCATTCTTGAAGGGGCGCCAAATCCTCGATGGTGTTCTTATTGCTAATGAGATTGTCGATTCTTGGAAAAGAAACAAGTTGGAAGGCCTTATTCTCAAATTAGATTTCGAGAAAGCTTTTGACTCTGTCTTATGGTATTATTTGATGGACGTTCTCCTTATCATGGGTTTCGGAAACAATTGGCTTTCTTGGGTTAAAATGTATCTCTCTTCCTCTCGAATCTCAGTCTTAGTGAATGGATCCCTCACCATTGAATTCCAAGCTAAGAGAAGCCTTAGACAAGGCTGTCCACTATCCCCTCTTCTTTTTATTATAGCTGCTGAAGGCCTCAATTCTTTACTCTAAAAAGCAATTTCTGGATCTTTCTTCCTCGGCTTCAAACTTGGAGACAATTTGCAATCCATATCTCACCTTCAATGTGCAGATGACACGCTTATCTTCTGTGATAGCTCATATCAAAGCCTCCTTAATGTCAAGGGTATCCCTCACTGCTTTGAAGTCTTGTCAGGACTAAAAATAAATTTCTTCAAGAGCAGCCTACTTGCCATCAATATCCAACATCATACCTTGAAGTCCCTTGCGGACTCAATTAATTGCAGGGTTGGATCATGGCCCCTTAAGTATCTTGGCTTTCCTCTTGGAGTCAATCCAAGAAAAATAAATACCTGGGCACCAACTATTCAGAAGGTTAAAGACAGACTAGCCGCATGGAAAGGGGAGCTTCTCTCTAAAGCTGGAAGACTTGTATTAATCAAGTCGGTCCTTAACAGTTTGCCTTTATATTTTATGTCCCTCTTTCGTATGCCTTTTTGTGTTACAAAAGAAATCGAAAAGTTACAACGTGATTTCTTCTAGAGTGGTTCAGTTGGTAAGAAAATGTTAGCTACCATTTCATGGGACCGTATTAAATCTGATAAGAAACTGGGAGGCTTGGGCATTGAATCTCTTCTAGAAAAAAACATTGCTTTATTATTTAAGTGGATTTGGCGATTCCAGTCTAATAAATCTTTGCTATGGGCTAATTTTTTTCGTATAAAATACTCCATCCCTTTGCACTGCTATTTTCCAACTCTCTCGCCTTGTACAGTAAATAATAGCTCTCTATGGCCTTCCATCCAAAGCTTATGAAACTTGGGTGATTTTAGATCTTGGGCACTCTCTAATATAAAAATCTTTATTGGTGATGGGTCTGACACTAGTTTCTGGCTGGATATCTGGGCATTCTAAGTTTCTCTTAAGTCAATCATTCCCAGACTATTTATCCTCTCAGCAAATGAATGGGGCAATATCAATCAATTTGGATATTGGAATGGTAACTCTGGGACCTGGTCATTTTCTTGGAGCAGACCTCTCTTAGACAGAGAACTTGCTGCTGTAAACGGTTTACTCTCGTTAATTAGCTCCATCAAGATCAAAAAGGATTTGAAAGATCGCCTCATTTGGACAGCAAATTCAAGCGGTTGCTACTCTGTTAAATCTTGTAGATGGATACGTTCTCCCTCAAATTCTCCTTCTTTTAATTGTTTTTGTTCAAATCTTGCTCCTCCAAAGGTTGACTTGTTCTTTTGGTTCCTACTCAATAATGGCTTAAACACAAATGACTCACTTGCTCGCAAAGGTATTCTTGATCCTAATTCAGTAAGCTGCCCTTTCTGTAATCTTTCTCATGAAACCGGCGATCATCTATTTTTACATTGCAATTTTTCTTGGAGCACTTGGTGCAAATGCCTTGCTTGGTGGGGATTTGTTTTTTGCGTGCCAAATAATCTTATTGATTTTATGATGCAATGGAACTCTTTATCATCGGCATTTTTCCAGCAAAAATTTTGGAAAACTTTATTTTTCTCTATCTTGTGGACCTTATGGCTTGAAAAGGAATAGAGTTATGTTCGAAATTCCAGTATTCGCAAAGACAGAATATTTAATTCATAATGTTTAGAGCATTTGTACGGGTCAAAACTACCAATCATGATTTTCCCTATTCTGTAAATCAAGTAATTTCTTCAGGCTCAGTAATTCAATCTTGGTCCTTTCGAAAGAATCTGAAAACATCCTTGCTCTGGTCTCCTCCTCCTCCCTTTCATCTCAAATGGAACGTTGATGGTTTCTCTCCTGGAAAACCTAGTCCGGCTGGTATAGGTGGTGTTCGTAGAAATCATGCGGGTCAAGTTCTTGCTTTTTTCTCTTGCCCAATTGGCTTCAAAGGCTCTAACCAAGCAGAAGTATTCACAATTCTAAAAGCTCTAATCTCAGTCTAGAAGAAAATTGGCTTTATGAAGATTTTATCATTGAGCCCGATTCTACAAATGCCTGCGGTTCAAAATCTTCATAATGTGCAATTTACGTTGTCCTGAGATCAGCTAATAGTTTTGCAGACTCTCTAGCTAAACAAGGAACCTCCAGATCAGAAAATTTTTATGCTTAACTTTGAGTATTTAGCTCCTACATACATTATCCCCTTTTTACAGCTATTTCTCACCTCTTCGCTGAGTCTAGTTCAGAATATTACTGTAGTTCTATTTTGGAAAATGTCGCAGATTTTATGTACAAACCTGTAACACACCATAGTGCAGCTGTTTTCTGTTCTCTATTTTTAATTTTAACTGTAGTTCTATTAGTTCTATTTTGGAAAATGTCGCAGATTTTATGTACAAACCTGTAACACACCATAGTGCAGCTGTTTTCTGTTCTCTATTTTTAATTTTAATTTTGTTGCAGCTCTATGAGTTTCTTGTTTCCAAGTCAGGCTTTGGGTGTTTTTGGATGAGTCTATTTGGCTAGTTGTAGTTGTCTTCTTGTTTTTCTCTTCGCCATCAATAAAGTTCTCCGCTTATCAAATATATATATATATATATATACACACACACACACACACATTGATACTGTTTTTATTATAATAATTCATGATAACTATATTTATGCAATGAGTATTTTTCTATGCTTGAATTAATATGAGCCCAAAGGAATAATTAATTTATTTTGTTAATCTCAAAACATTGATATATCTTGCTAACATTTTCTACTTGAGTAGTCTTTGAGAAATTGCAAGAAGACTGTAGTCATTATGAAATTCACAGAAGTCAAGTTACCCCAAAGTTTTAACTATATATTAGCAAAATGTAGAAATAGTCTTGAATTTTAAAAATTGGGGTTAATGTGTATACTTTTGCAAATACAAATAAAATTTATTGGAGAAAAATTAAATTTTTAGAAGTTTTGAGGAGCTATTAAACATTGCATGAAAATAGTCATTACTTGAAACTCTTGTTCAAAAAACCAAAAAGTAAACTCAAATATTATAATGATAAATATCTTAGTATTACATTTACTGACTAAAATTATCTCGAGAGAAATAAATATCCAATAATGTGTTATTGCATATTACATCATTTGGTCATTAATAAATAAATAAATATGTAATTTAGAAATGCAATTATCTCCTCATGAGATAATTTAGAAATCATTATTAATTTCATCTCAAAAAAAAAAAAAAAAATTAGACAATAATCAAAATTCAAGAATAGTAAATTAGCACACTAATTTACTTCAATACATGGATTCATACTGAATCCATATAAATATGATGTATCACAAGTGTGGTAATATAAGAAAATTAATATAATCTGACAAGTCTAAAAAATTCTTGACCTCATGTCATATACAAAAAAATAATATAGCACCAAGCTAAATTAAACATACTTCAAATGAAATTAGATAATTAGAAAACCACATTAATCCTCAAAACTTACTTGATTGACAATTTAATTATACATACATGCCTTTAATGCTATTTACTTATTAACATATAAATCAACATTATTAATGTCAACGGACAAAAATGACAATTCATATTTAATTCAGGTCCTATTAAAATATAAAAAAATATGGACAACACGAACATTATCATTCTTAGATATATGTGTATATGTTATTAATTTTACCCGTATTTCATTTGATAAAACCCTATTGATTTGAACATTTTAAAAAATAAATTATAATATTAATTATTTTTCCTTTTACAAACTAATTATCGAACAACGATAACTAACATAATTATTCTTTTATCATGAGATAACAATAATGGATAAAATTAATAATAAATAAGCATTATGATCATTGGCAAAATCAAAGTAATTTCTGTTACAACTTAATTTATCACCAAA
The DNA here is from genome assembly GCF_014843425.1 of Jatropha curcas. The sequence continues at coordinate 385,320 of NW_023591598.1, read as the reverse complement.
ATTAATTCACATGTAACATTATAATATTATATATTAAGCTTTTGCCAAGCTAATGGATATTTTCTTTGGTACAACAAAAGCAACAACTCGCCCTTTTTTCTTTTTTCTTTTTTTTTTTTTTTTTTTTTTTCTCGCCCTTTTTCTTTTTTCTTTTTTTTTTTTTTTTTTTTTTTTTTTTTTTTAGTCACACGCGGTTATTAGCAACATACATGTAAGTATAAACATGCACATCCAAATAGATAACTAGTGTGTGCACATGATCATATATTTGTATAACTATTACAAGCTTCAAATACACGCATACAATAAAAAAAAAAAGTTAGTTAAACAGTCACATCTTGTTATTAAATTTAGTTACACAAATAATAAGTGAACGCAAATGATTTTAGGAAAATTCGATTATTTAGCCAATTTTCTGCTCATAACAGAGACATAAAAAAAAATTCATTATGCTATATATTAGTACATCCAAAAATTCATCATATTATATATTAGTTAATAGACTTGGTCCAATTCATGTGAGAGAACACAACGATATTCTTTTTTAAAGGGTTATATATTTAAATCTTTGCAAAACAACCTCAAACACGAAGATTCTAAAACTAACTTTACTACGGTGTCCACTACTGAAAAACTGTTTTTTTTTTTAGAACTGATTTAGTGGGCACTCTATTTAATATATAAAAGCAATCTTAAGGGCTTCATCCAAAAATGTCATGGCAAATCGCTCCTAGCCATCATGGTAAATAAATAAAAAATAATAATTGACTTTAATTGCATGTTTAATAATTTTACTATTAAAATAAATTATCCATAAATTTGGAACAACCAAATATGCAATTCACAATAGTATTTCAAATTATAAAAGTAGACCTTGATGCCATATGTTATATTTTAATACTCAAGATACTCATATATAAATTGAAATTACAGAAAATAATAAAATAACTTATAGATTGTTTTTTTGATTTTCATTGATGCAATCTTGATCTTTAACAACAAGTAGAAAAAAAAATTAAAACAACCACGTACAATTGTCCGTGGAATAGCTATGTATCTACAAGCTCCTAATGGGTAAGAATAATTTATTATTATGAGGGCGTAGACTAGAAAAAGAGGATATAACACACATATATATAAACTATTATGCTCTTCCATCATAACTCTAATAGAATATACAATTCTAATCCAGATTAGGATTTAACCACACTTAAAACTAAACACATTTAATTAGCTCATTAATTCTTTTAATGATCACTCTTTTGATAATAAATTTTAAATTAGAACTTTCGAACTATTAAACTTAATCCATATATTTTAGAAACCAAAATATATACAATCAATAAGCTCGATAGAAATAAAATTTCTAACAGTGATCACTGATAAGAGTTGGCTGCCCGCTGAGAAAAAGAGGGACGGCTTATTTGAAATTCGCAAGTATACAATTTCTTTTGTAATGCCTTTCGGTCTAATATTAGTCACGAAATTTTTTCAGTTAGGTTAGTTGGATATTTTATGTTAAGTTTTTTTTTTCATATTCATAATATTATGAGTTACAAAAAAAAAAAAAAATATTTATTCACTTAATCAAATTATTTATTTTATTATTTAGTTGAAAACTATTTTCGTTTACATAGGCATGCAATTTCAACATCAATCAATTATTGATGAAAATTTCCACTTATTATTACTTGTGCTAAGATAACCACAATTCATTGCACAAACTAACACTTCCATCTTTTTTTTCCCCAGTATTACTCATTTTTCTAAGATTCTAACCTATTCAGAATCTCTATTTCAATTTCAAGCCTCCTAGTCCTAGACAGAACTCTAAAATGTGCTACCTATTTCAAAATCCCATTTCTGATTTTTTTTTAAACTCATTTACTGAATATAATTACGAAATAATTAGCTTAGTTATTTGAAATAATATTAAATTTACATTGTAAATTAAGATACAATTATAATTTTGCTATTTCTTTAAAAGTATGGCAAGATGGAGAAATATAATAAAATAAGATAAATAATTATTTTCACATCAAAATTACAATTATTATTTGAGGATAAAGACTTGCCTACTCGAGAACATCGAAGGTAAAATATAAGGCTATACTTGAAGAAAGAAATAAAATATTTTAGAGTCTGAAATTTATATTTGAAATAAAATAGGGGTCAAAATTAGAAGATTCTAAAGTAAGAGACCTGAACTATAAAATTGTCAAACTAAAAGGGCTAGAATAGGAACATCAAAGGGTGAATAATTAGATGGACCATTAGATCTAAAGTTAACTAATCACCTGATAATAAAAAATAAAGTTTTTATTTTTATTTTGTAACTAAATTTTTATAATAAAAAATAAAGTTTTTATTTTTATTTTGTAACTAAATTTTTATTATTAAATGTGAAAATAATATTTAAAAATATTTGATAATTAAACTGATTCATTTATTGTTTATGGATTATTTAATTTTATTTATGGATTATTTAATTTTATTCATGTGATGATATTTATTATTATATTAAAAATCTTGTTTTGCTGGTTCAAAGATAGCAATTCAAACTATTCAAACAGCAATAAATAAATACAGTATCCTTTTAATAAATAATTAACACAGAAAATATACTAAGCGAATATTTTTCCTCTAAAAGAAAATGTAGAATATATATTTTTCTGAAAAAAAGATTAATCATATAAATATTATTTTAAAATTTTTGTGATGCTCATAATAATTTTTGTGCATATTATAATACTTAATTAAAATATGACTCATAACCTGATTATTATACTAAAATTACTTTATAATGCCTGTAATTTTTGTCATTTAAGTTGAATTTTATACGTGCTATTTCAAAAAGAATCAAAATTTTATTTTATATATCAAAACTACATTTATAATCTCAAAAATGTATTTAATTAATGCAAACTTAGTATTAACTAAAAAAATGATGGAAACTTTTAATTATATCATTACCTATTTTATAAATAGCATAATATGTGAAACACTAATAATAATCTTTTGAATAATTGAAATTAATGCATATTTTGATTTGTATAACTCAAATCTATAAATATTTTAATATATGATATTAATTAAGATCATTTATAAAATTTTATTAAAAAATATTATTTATCTTGATTAAATATTTTCAAGAATTTTAATATTCATAAGAACTTTTAATTTCACTATAAGACTGTTTTTATTTCATCTATGTTTTTATGTGAAATTCAATTATATTTCAATAAATACGATGATGTAACAATTTCTTAAATACAAATCACAAAATTTTTCTTAAAGAGTTAAAAAAAAAATTGAAAAGGAAAAAAGAAAAAAATATACAGTAACATAATCAGTTAGGATAACTGCTACAAGTAGAGGTTGGCATGCCAAAACTGCACCAAAAAAAAAAAAAAAAAATTGTATTCCATACAAATACAGAAATTTTTAAATTCAAAAAAAAAAAAAAAAAAATTGTATCCATACAAATACAAAATTTTTAAATTCTTTACTGTAGTAAAGCCCATATTGCAATATAAAAAAAATTCAAACCAGAGCCAAAATTAAAATAACTAAAGTTTCAAATATTTACGTATATTATATACTCCCGTCATTTTCGAATGCTTATCACATTTAGAAAAATCATTCAATTTGTCTAAATTATAATATATTATTGATTGGATTTACTACACTAACTTTAGTTTATCTAATTTACAATAAATTATTAAGGAATTAAAACAATCAATATCTGCCATATACAAAGAGTAGAAATAAAAAAAAAATTATCATTTGTGAAATCCACAAATGTAACAAGTATTTGAGCATATAATACTGTATCAAATGTAACTAAATATTTGAAAATGAAGAGAGTACGTAAGTTATAATAAATTATTAAGTGAATTGATTATATTACTCTTAATTTGTCTAAGTTATAATAAAATAATAAATTATTAAGGAAGTGAAGCAATCACCATTAATCATTTACAAAGGATAAAATGAAAAAAAATATATATATTATTTGTGAAATCCACAAATGTGATAAGTATTTGGAAAGAAAGAGAGTATACTATTATTAAAATAATTAATGGATATAAATCAAAATATATGCAAATTGTTATTAGTATTATTGGAAGGGCCAAAATTAAAACGTTGTGAAATTATATTTTAAATAAAAAAAAAAAAAAAAGAAAACAATCATCATTGCTTCCATGTATTTATTGGTTGATATAAAAATCTTTCTTTCAAGTTTCAACATATCTATATGACAATACAAGCAAGTGATCCCAAGCCTAGTGGCAAGGGTGATGCCCTCTTAGTTTCAAGTTTAATTCTCGATATTATAACATTTAATTCCTTCTGTATTGTTGTAACTGCGCGTATGTTTGACTATTAATACATTGCAGTTTCTTAGCCATACATAAACAACTAGTAGCACATTTATGCTATGCACAGTAAATATCTTTTTATCTATAAGATTAGAGATATTGTCCAATAATATTTTAAAATATGTAATTTAATTAAGAAAAAGATTTATTTAATTTCATATTTGTTAATTTTGTTGAAACTCATTTAAATTAAAGAACATCCATTTTAAATTCAAAACATTAGACTAATTATATAACAATTACTATCAATAATAAAATTGAAAAAAAGTAATATATATTTAAAAATCATTGAATTAATTTTAATTATTTAATACATATTAAAATGGTAATTTGAATGACAATTAATATTAATATTATGTAATTTTAATTAAGAAAGATAGGTTACAATATTATAATAATTATATAGGAATTAACAATACTTATAATAATTTATAATTATCTTACTAATATATATTTATGATAATTGAATTGATTAATTATATCAATATTTATATAATATATATAACTAATCATTAACTTTTTAGTGTGGCACTATTCAAAAATTTAAAGATTACCGACATTATAGGACCGTATATGGCATCACCAAAATTTAAGGACTTCACAATGTCAAACTATCTTGTGAAAAAAAAATGCTATGTTATATAGTATTATATATATAATATGATATATAAGTATAGTATATATATTATATAAGTATATATATATATATATATCTCGATTGATTCTCAATTTTTTAAGGTAAACACTTATATCATATTTTTATTTAGAAATAAACCTTCATAAAGAAAGGATAAAAAACTCTAAATATGGAGACAAAATAATATTGACAAACAAAAAAGAAAAAGAACAAATTTGTTGTACAAAAAATATAACTGAATTTATTAGAGTGAATAAAAGATTAAAAGTAAAAGGATACGAAGAAAAAAAAAAAAGAAGAAGAAGAATAAGGTAGAGGCTACGGTTGATAAACAGTGACAGCTTCAAAACAAAACTAGGGTTAGAAGTCTAAAGAGAAGAGAAAGGAGATAAACTCTATTCACAATTCTTAATTTTATTTTAGTATGTGGCTTTTACTGAATATCTAGATTTGCTTTAATGTAGATTTATGTTGGGCATTATCATTCAGTATTATTGGAGTGCCTATTAAATATTTCAATTTCTAAAATAATAACTACTATTAGATTTGTGTAAGTGATAAAAAAATAATTGTATGTAATTATGTGTCCAATAAATATAATTATGTCCTCAATCATTATCAACAACCGCCCCATAAGAAAACTTACCATCTTGCCCCGAAAATATTTCTTCTGTAGTATTTATAATAATATTAACAATAATAATAAATATTGACTCCATTTATAACTGTGTTATATATATATATATATACGTTCAGAAAAAAATGTTAAAAATTGTATCAGATAACAAAGTTTAGCATTTTCCAATCATAAAACGTTTTTTTTTTTTTTTTGAAAGCAAATTATAAAACGATTTAGAATAAAAACAGTATGATACCATTCCTAAACAAAATGGCATATTACTTTATAAAAGGTTCCCTTAATAGTTAGGTACTATTTCATGATGAAACTAATCATCTTTTTGTTTTATTTTTTTTTCAACAGAATCAATCATCAATTTAGGTACTATTTCATGATGAAACTAATCATCTTTTTGTTTTATTTTTTTTTCAACAGAATCAATCATCAATTTTCTTTTCATAGAATCAAATCGTTTCATTTTCAGAACAATCAAACAATTAATTTAATATAATATATTTAGTGCACTATTGCTTATTTTGACCTTTTTTTTAAAGGAAAAGGGTAAGAGTGACCTTAGAAAAAACTATAAGTACACGTAAATAGCCTAAAATTGCCCCATTTTGCATGGACCACCACTATCTTCCTTACCTCTATAAAAACCTGCTAGTCTGTCTAAGGTAGTGTAGTTTTGAATGCCTCTAACAATTGCTATGTCTTCTGCAAGGAAGCTTATTTCAGTGTTTGGTCATCAACCAAGCATCTCACACAATTTTGTCTTTTTTTTATTTAACCATGAGGTTGAATTTCCTCCGGTCATAAAGTATAAAGTATTTTGCTCTCGAAACAAAGTGTGCATTTCCCGATGATTCAACTTGTATTCTCACCTTTAAAGAAATAGAGGTCGCTAATCACCTCAATCAACACCTTAGTTAGAATTGCGATAGAGCTTGACAAGGTGATAATCACCTAAACTACCTTCTTCCCCTATGATAGTTGCTATTTTTATATAATTTTTAATATAGTTTTTATTAGGATTTTTATTATTTTTAATTACTTTAATTAGTTTTTATTCAGTTTTATTTATGTTTTTGTTCAAAACTTTCTTGAATCATATTTCACTTAATCTTGAAGAATTCTGTAGAATTTTTATAGAAAATCAGCCAAAAATGCAGAAAAGACTGTACCCAAGCCGTACCAGATAGCACGCCCGTGTTGAAGACCAGATTTTTAAGACCAGAATTTTGCATTGGACTGAAAATGTCAGTTCCAGGCACATAACCGCTTGCATGACCCGCATGAGATTCCTTTTCTGATGTCCGAACAAGTTAAAATCCTATTAAACGCTGAGAGAGTCCTAATTTGGAAGAAATACAAAGCATAAACAGTTTCCTATCTTTTAAATAGATTTCTTTACTCATAAAGAATTCACTTTCCTAAAGCGAACACGAAGAATATTTCCAGAATAGTCTATATAAATAGAGAGACTAGTTATAGTCAAGAGGTCCGTTCAATTTGTATATTCCATCTTTTGTTATATCTGTTTTTCTCTCTCTCATCCAAGACTTTCAAGTATTCAAGAACTTTGTGTCAAGATTCAAGGAAAGCCGCCTCAAAGCTACATTCATTAACTAGTTTTTATTTCTAAACTCTTTCCTTGTTTTATTTTCAATATTCATGTTGATTATGAGAATTTACAAGTTTAATTGAATTTTATTAATTAACTAATGTTGGAACTAAAACTCTCATACAAGGATAATTTAATGTAGCTTAATTTTTGATTCCAACTTTATAGTATTAGAATTTGTTTTTTCCTTGTTCATGATTAATTTATTATTGAACTTAATGTTTTCCAGGCAGAGTTTTCTCCCCTGGATTGATTTATTTTCATTATCCACTTATGTGGGGAGAAGGGTTTTTGGGATGTAATAGGGTAATAAAATTACATGAGAATAATAACTTGATGGCGGAAGCTATATGGTTTGACTCATAGGGGGTTTTTCATAAGTTAATGACCTTAAGTTATGAATTCATAATTCATAAACAAACCATAAAACTTAATGATTTAATTCATGTTTGATTGCGCTATTGGAAGATAGGTAATTAGACCAAATTAAAATAGCTAACAAAACATCGGGAGAGCTTATTAGTGATTTTAGGGTTGTTTCCCCTACTTGAACAATTAAAATTGATTAACGAATTAATTAAATAAATCGGATAGAACTAAGTGAAGTCAAAATCCCTAGTAGCTTTAAATCCTTGATTTCTTTTCTTCAAATATTGTTGCTCGATTTCTTTTTGTTCTCTTTTATTTGTTTAATTTAATTTCTTAAAATAATTCCCCTTATTGCCGTTTAAATAATAATAGGTTAACATAATTTTGGTACTATTAATATAACAATCCGCTTGTAATTTCTTAAAATAATTCCCCTTATTGCCGTTTAAATAATAATAGGTTAACATAATTTTGGTACTTAATATACAATCCCTGTGGATACGATACTCTTCTTACTCTATATTACTTGTTGCGATTTCGTACACTTGCGAAAATCACTGTCACCCTACCTCCTAAAGCCCCTTCGAAAACGTCGAGTCATTCGGATATAATTGTATGTTACTTATTACTTTTTAATTTTTTTATGATTTTTCCCCCAATATTACTCATTTTCTAAGGTTCGAACCTATTCGGAATCTGTATTTCAATTTCCAGCAACCTAGTCCTAGACCGAACTCTAAAATGTGCTACATATTTCAAAATCCCATTTCTGATTTTTTTTTTCCAACTCATTTACTGAATATGATTATGAAATAATTCAGTGCAATGCCCGACAACCTTTTTAACGCATTACTGGAACAACAGAAACGGCATCCACATAAAGTTGCCATTGCTACCTACGGTGCGATGCCACTTAATGCTGTTATCTAAAGTCAACAAATAATGCAAAATGAATAAGTAATAATATAATGGGAGTCGTCAGTTTTTATGTGCTAACAGTGTCTTTTTTGTTTTTTCTGAGAAATGCTAATGGTGCCTTTTATAATATAATTTCTGCATTATTGAATCAAAACTCTCATATAATATATATACACTATTGTATATTAAGAAAAATTCAAGATTACTCTCGCATATTATGTTTCATGGAAATGAAAACAAAGAAATGTGTAACTACGGAAACAATGCGAAAAAACAACATTTAAAATATAATTTTACTTAGAAAAACGGTACTTTATATGAAAAAAGAGGATAGAAACATTATCGGAACGTGAAAATATCCATAACTAGATGTTTTCATGCTTCCTACCTCACATTATAATCTAAATTATCTAATATTTCCACATAAGATATATATTAATTAGTAAATAAAATAATTCATTCTCATTCTTATAATGTAGACATAATAAAATCATTATAACCTTAGACTAAGTTTAGAAAACCGAAATAACCGATATATAATTTCCGCTAATTTGGTTCTACTTTCTGTTATTTCTAACTTTTCGATTTTATGAAATTTTAAATAAAATTCGATTTAGTTTCATTTTCCAAAAATCAGTTTTCTTGAATTCCGTTTGAGCCAAATGTTGAACCCTAAGGCCACCATTTTCTTTCAAAGGTGAAAGTCAAGAAGCAACATTTTATCAAAGGTTAAGTAACATCTCCTAATTAAAATGTCTCTGTTTGTAGAGTACACCTCAACTTCAATTTATTCTCAATTAGAAATAACTTTAAAATAAGAGTTTTATACCATTTTTCATTAAAATAGATAATAATAAAGTAATAAAAAGATTTATAAATTCTACTATAAATTAACTAATTGATTTTATGTAAACACGTGTGTATTTAAGCTGATGGATTTAAATATAGAAATGGAGCTCCATGTCCTTACGAGTATATCCTAATAGAACAGACATTTTCTAGCCCCAAGTTTGTTCGATATGCAGATATGGCAGTCAATCCATTACTGGATTCAAACACATATTTATAAAAATCTTATGTCTTAGTTAAGAGAAAAATCATCTCTGTCGTCCCATCTCAATTTATGTAGCAGATTATTCTCTTTTTGATTCACTAAATTAGTGGAAACTATTATGATCAAAGACGGTTTAAACTCGAAATCTCTTACTCCTCATACAGGTGATAAGACCAACCGGATCACATTTAGTTGTCTTACATGCCATTAATTTTACTATATGGGAAATATTTATTTCTTTAATTAACAACTAAAAAGACTTTTTATAACTCCCAAGAGTATAAATCCTATTACATGACATAAAATTTATTTTATATTAGCGATAATATATGCTATCATAAACATAGTTATTAAACTCGGTCCGATCCGATGGATTAATCTAGAGAATCAATGAACCGGTCTCAAAATCAGACTGGTTTTACTTTTGAACTATTTAAGAAAAAAAATTGAATCGAACCGATCAATCTATACAGGTCATCTGATTGATCTAGACGAGCTTTTTAATATTTTAATTCTTTTTATTATATTATAATTATTTTAAAATATAATTATTTAACTATTATTAATATTTTTTTCGATCCACTAATTTAACCATTAACCACCGGCTAAAACAATGACTCATTCACCTTATTTAGCTGGGTGGGCCGAATTTAATAACACTGATTGTAAGCATCTTCAAATTTCTATGTGAAAATGATTCTTTTAACGGTGTTGGTGATATGGCTTCTTGCATCCTTTCTCAATCTTTCGCACACAGAAATTTAGGAATTAATTATTCCAAACTTTATTTTTTGCACTCTGCTTTTTTATTATTATTATTATTATTATTATTATTATTCAATGACAGATTGGTTTAGGAAAATATATGAAAAAATAGATGAAAATAGCAATGACACTTTTTTTTTACTAATTATTACACTCTACCAGATTGGTTTTTTGTATTCTATATCTTTAAAAATAGATGGAAAGACCGATTTTCAACTTAAATTATATTCTAAATTTGGAATGAATCAAATCAATTGTTCTTCAACGAAATCAATCAAATAAAATCAAAACATTCATCCTCTAATAGCCATGACTCATAATCATCATTTGACCTAAAAGTTACGGAGCAAATTTTGTTTTCTTGTTACATACAGTAGAATTTAGTTGACTAGAAGTTTTTGTATGGCTGAGAAAAGAGAAATAAGGATCAAAAAAAAAAAAAAAAATTATGTCCACTCAAATCAATCGTCTATCACCTTCCTTGCCTCTATAAAACCCTGTTATATGTCCTGTCCAAGATTTAAAAATACAAGTTTGTAAGGAAAAGCTTCAAACATAGGCTGCAAGGCCATATCTAGCTACCATGTTTACAAGGAAATTTATATCACTTGATCAGCAACCAAGCATACCACTCAACTTAACCACCATTAAAACATCTTCCTCTGGAATATGGCAAGGAGATAATCCTCTAAATTATGCCTTCCCACTATTAATAGCTCAAACAACCTTAGTTCTCTTCATCACTCGCTTCCTTGCCTTCCTATTCAGGCCCCTTCGACAACCCCGAGTCATTGCTGAGATAATTGTACGTTAAGTTTCACTTGCCTATCTTAATTCTAATTCTTTTTTCTAAAGAAATGTCATTTCTCAACTTTCATGCGTACAGTGAACTAAATTACGTCCCATCAAAGGCAAAGCAAATCTACGACTTTCCCCTTTGGGGGCAAAGAAAATTTTTTTTTCTTTGTCTTTTCTTTGGCTGGTACACATGATGTTATGTTCAGTTTAGGTTTCAAATTTCTGTAATTATATATAAAATTTATCTGAAAATGCAATCTATTTCCATTCATCCAATTGCCTTTTGGTGGAGTTAAAGATTTAATAAAAGTAAAAGATAAGCAAAACCTTACAACTTCTAAATATAATTAGAATATGAATATTTTAAATAATTTATCATTTTAAATAATTTCAATTTTGAAAAATCTTCTATTCACCGCATGGGTCGGCCTCCAGTCAAAGGCATGTATGGAAATGCTATGAGATGCATAACTTTCCATATTATTTTATGCTTAATGATTGCTTTCTTTTTTGTATTCTTGCATTTTAGGGTGGAGTTTTGCTTGGACCATCAGCTCTTGGCCGGAATAAAGACTTATTTCAGATAGTGTTCCCTTCATGGAGCATTCCCATACTTGAATCGGTATCAAGTATTGGTCTTCTTTTCTTTCTTTTCCTTGTAGGTCTTGAACTTGATTTGAGCACAATTTGCCAGAGTAGCAAAAGAGCTTTTCGCATAGCACTGGCTGGCATCTCCCTTCCCTTCCTGTTCAGTATTGGAGTATCCTTTATTCTTCGTAAAGTCGTTCGCGGTGAAGAAAATGTTGCTTATGGCCAGTATCTCTTGTTCATGGGGGTTTCTCTCTCTATTACTGCTTTCCCTGTGCTTGCACGAATTCTTGCAGAACTTAAATTGCTAACAACTGAAGTGGGTCAGACAGCAATGGCTGCAGCGGCATTTAACGACGTAGCAGCATGGATCTTGTTAGCACTCGCTGTAGCCCTTGGAGGCGAAGATTCAAAGAGTCCGTTAGTATCCATATGGGTTCTCATCTCTGGGATTGCTTTTGTGGCTTTTATGATGGTGGCTATCCGACCCATAATGAATTGGGTTGCCCGACAATGCTCACGGAAAGAAGATTCTCTCGATGAAGCATTCATATGTTTAACCTTATCCGGAGTTATGTTATCTGGATTTATGACTGATCTTATAGGAATCCATTCAATATTTGGTGCCTTTGTGTTTGGTTTAACAATCCCTAAAAGGGGAAAATTTGCTGCAAGACTCACAATAAGGATTGAAGATTTTGTGTCAGGTTTGCTTCTCCCACTTTACTTTGCTTCAAGTGGGTTAAAGACAGACGTAGCTAAGATCCAAGGAGTTGAGGCTTGGGGTCTTCTATTGCTTGTTATTTCAACGGCCTGTGCAGGGAAGATTCTGGGGACATTTATAGTGGCAATGTTGTGTATGATTCCTGCAAGAGAATCTTTGGCTCTTGGGGTGTTGATGAATACAAAAGGATTGGTGGAACTCATTGTTCTCAATATTGGCAAGGAGCAGAAGGTGAGTTCTGTTTTACTATTTTTTACTACTCATTATTGATTCATATACTTGAGTTGGAGAACAAGACTTAATTATTATTATTATTATTTATTTAATATTTATTATTAAACAATAATATAAATCATTGAAGCCCAATAAAAATTTTAATTATTCTTTTAATAAACAATTAAAAATAGTATTGTGCAATTCCAGTTCCGGTACAATTTTTAAGAACTGAAATCGAACCAAAGATTCGATTCTTTTATTTTTAGGAACCAGAATCGGAATCAAAGGACTAAGAATCGGAACCGAACCGAACAAAATTTTCGGTATAATTTTTCTGTTTTTCGATTTTGATTCTATGGTTCTGATTCCGGTTCCAATTCTCCCCATTAAAAATTATTATATTTTTAAAACATATTAAAATGTTACTTTATATAAAAATATTCTAATATCAAAATAAAATTACAGTATATGCTAATTAAAAAAAAAAGAAAGAATCATACCATACTAAAATATGCATTAAAAGATGATGATCAATAATAAAATTTTTATTTTTATTCATTGCAAGAAAAAGCCCACGTCATCTTTCAAATTCTAAGCAATCTCCAAAGTAATAATATGAACATTCCAAATATCAAGAAATCAAATTAGCAATTGAATTCTATTGTCAATAAAAGGAATTTACCAAAGTAATAATATGAACATTCCAAATATCAAGAAATCAAATTAGCAATTGAATTCTATTGTCAATAAAAGGAATTTACCAAAGTAATAATATGAACATTCCAAATATCAAGAAATCAAATTAGCAATTGAATTCTATTGTCAATAAAATCAAGAAATCAAATTAGCAATTGAATTCTATTGTCAATAAAAAGAATTTAAATTTCACGAAATTTGCAAAGTGATGTTACCTTCATTGTCACGCGATTAATGTATTAATATAAGTTAAGACTTTTTAAAGATAAAAATAATTTAAAAAGCACTTTTTATTAAAATTATAGATATAGTAAAATACTATATAAACATTATGAATGATCATATTGTTAAAGTATTATATACAGTGAGAGATGATGGAATCATTAGATATTAATTTTTTATGTTTTATAAATAATTTTTATTTATACTCCATTTGTATTATTCATTAAGAGCATCAACTAATAGAGATTTTGTTTTCAAATAATAAAATTTAATGTCTTCACAAATAACATAATATATTGAGACATTAAAGAAAAAAATACATGGACTAGTCAGTTTTTCAATTCGATTTAGTTCAGTTCAATTTTGGTATGGTTTCGGTGCGGTTCCAGTATGGTTCTTTTTAAGAACCAAAACTATATCCAAAATAATAAATTGCATTCGGTTCGATATGGTTCGACTCCTACTATCTCGATTCTTTTTCAGTTTTGATTTGGTTTAGTACGGTTCCTTGATTCAGTTCGGATCCCCAAGAACCATGCACACCCTCTAATTAAAATAAAAAACCATTTACTTTCCCTCTAAAATAAAATTAAAAGAAATATATATTTTCTTTTGAAAAGATTAATTATTTACATAATATTTCAAAATTATTATAATGCTCATAATTTAATTTTTGGATGTTCAATATTAATTTATAGTTTTAAAGAATACATCAAAAATTTTAAATTTTATAGCTTTTGTAAAATTTTGTTATTCAATTCGTAAAAGTGGTAATCAATTACCTTTGAAATATGATTTAAACACTTAATTTTATGTCAAAATTAATTACAGAATTCTATAATTTAAATCTATGAATTTTTAAATAAATTTATACTGATACATTATTTGTAAATTTTAATATATCTAAGTTATCAACCATTTAAAATATTATTTGTAAATTATTTTATGATATTCAAAATTATATATTTCTAAAGTGTCTAAAATTTTTTGTGTAGTGAATTAGATTCCAAATAGTGTTAATTAGATTGCGATATATTAAATAAAAAAAATCAAAAGTAAAAGGTTATGTGTTTAGAATAAATTTGTTATAAATTTTCATTTATTTAGATATTAAAAAATATTTTTGATATTAAATTAAGATGAAAAATCTTCAAATTTCGAAGGAAAAAAAGATTGTAAACAAAGAACAAAAAAAAAAAGAAAAAAAATAGTTTAGTAATTAAAAGAAATAATATTTAAACAATAGATTTTGTAACCTACTATAATAAGTTTATTAGCCACGAGTACAAAATTTACTTACTTCAAAATTGACTTACTTATATACCACAGTAAAATGGGTATAGAATTTAAAACGATAGGTATATCCATTAAAACACTTGTTTTATAATATAAGAATCTCGGCCCCTAAGAGCAAATTAATTAAATTCAATTATAATATATTAATATTTGGATTTATAATGACAAATGGCTCATTCACTCTTCTCATTGCATTCCATTTTCTTAGTTTGTGTTTATCCAACGTGGGATTACTTACATATTTCAACACAACCTTTACCCTGAAAAGATTTAATTAAGAAATGGAAGCCAATAAAAATCTAAACCATGAGCAAAAATAATTTTAGTTGGTTAATTTAATAGAGAGTTTGTTGTGCGATCCCCAGTTTATCTAATTTCTAGCTTATTTGTTCAAAGAATAAACTTGTTTGTTTGAGTTTAACTATAAACTTTTATTTGAATTTACAAACTTTTTTTTTTTTGAGTATTAGGAATGAGGAATTCGAATATGGATCTATTGTCAGATCGTATATGCATTTACTATTAAACTATACCTTGGTATACAACAAACCGAATTTTATCTGAATGAAATTTTTTTTTTTTTAAAGTTTAATAAACTATATAACTTATTAAATGATAGATAAAGCCTACAATTATAAAATGACATCGTATAACACTCTTTGAACATCAATAATTAGCTCTTTTTACTAATTCATAATCATTCAACTCATTAAATTATTAATTAAGATTAGACATTCAAAGTCAGTCCAATAAACCACCTCTTAATTTTAGAGATAACTTCAATAACTTTTATGTTAAACATCATATAGTTATAGTTAATATAAATTCAAGCACTTATATTTTTTTTTTATATTTTCAATTAAAACTTGCAATATGAAGTGTTTGTATGAAGAAATTGACAATTACTTTTAATTTAGCACGTGAATTGTTTTGTCTTAATCCAATTTGAAAGTGCAAAATCCATATTGGAGTGTATGGATACGTGGGAGTAATCTTTTTGCATGTCCACATCAACAATCTTTTTGCAATGTCCATCATCAACAATGTCAATTGTTAAATTGATATATAATATATCAAATTTACCAATTGACATTGTTGATGTGGACATGCAAAAAGATTACTTAATCATAAATTGTACTAAGCCAATTGGGTTCATGGCATCTAAATTTGTGCATGTCAATTATTGTCAAAGCCACTCATTGAGGTGTAGACATTTTCTTCATTATTTATTTGTGAGGTCCAGAGACTATAGACTATAGCAGTGCGCAAGAATTTGTTTTCATCGTATATTATTCTTTGGAACCTTAAAAACGGAAAGAACAAATAAACATGTTCTCCTATTATATCAAAATTAATTATTTTATTTTTATATTTTTTAAAATACATTACTTTGTTTTTATATTTTGATTCTGTCCAACTAATCTCTCTTTCTATCAATATTTTTTATTTTTTTTCTTAAAAGGCTTATGAAATGACACAAATATTTTTACCTTCCTATTAAATTTGTGTTACTATATATACCTCTTGAACCAACCAATGTAAACATCTACATGGTTAAACTAAATAAAAATGAAAATAATCCCACTTGCAGAAAATCAAAGTGGGTTCTTTATATACCTCTTGAACCAACCAATGTAAACATCTACATGGTTAAACTAAATAAAAATGAAAATAATCCCACTTGCAGAAAATCAAAGTGGGTTCTTAGCTGCAAATCTTATCTCTGCTCCTGAAATTCAACAGACACTTCCAATTTTATTAAAAAAAAAAAAAAATTGCTCCTTGCTAACAGCTCTTTGTTCGATTGTGTTACTATATATATATATATATACATTGTGTATATATGATTGTTGATTTGTTTATAGATTTATTTTTGTTTACAAATCTATTGATGAGTGGGAGACAAAAAGGGAAGGATGAGAGAACAAACGAGAAGGTGAAAGAAGAAAAGGTGGAATTCTAGTCTTTTCTTTAAACGATGGAATTCTAGTCTTTTCTTTTAAATTTAATGGAAAAAATTGAAAATATTAACGGAATGACAGAATAGTTAGATAGAATTAAAATATAAAAATAAAATAATATATTTTAAAAAACATGAAAACAGAGTAGTTAATTTTGATATAATAAAAGTAGTGTCATTGTTATTGGGTGTTCTTTTATGATGATTCTTTTTAATTTTTATCTTTAGGTTTATTCCCTAAAAATATTTTTATAAAAAAAAAATCGAATTTTGAAGAACTTGTAAGATTTGTAAATTTAATATTTATCTTGTAAAAACTAAAATGACGCTCTTTTAAATATATTGGAAATATTTAATCAGGGCGAGACTATCAAAATTAGTATCCCTAAACTCGTGTAATACGAGACACACACTCAACCAAAGGGAAGTAGCCTAATGGCAAATAAGGAAATTTAATTTAATTTGCTTTAAAAAATTAGTACTATTGAACTGATAGTTTGGTTTTTTGTTTTTGCTGGATATTGATTACCATGAGCAGGTTCTAAACGACGAGATGTTTGCAATTCTAGTGTTGATGGCACTGTTCA
Source organism: Jatropha curcas (assembly GCF_014843425.1). The sequence continues at coordinate 367,865 of NW_023591598.1, read as the reverse complement.
CCACCTTCATAACAACTCCAACAGTAATGGCAATATACAAACCGACAAGTCGTATCGTTAGAGTAGGACGACAAGCACCACCAGTTAAAAACTCACAAGACAAAACTCTTCAAATCCTGGCTTGCGTTTATGGATCCCAAAATGTAAAACCACTGGTTAACCTAATCAACACAATTACAAATGCTAAAACATCCTCAGTCAAGCTCTACATTATTCACCTCGTTGAATTAACCGATCGCTCATCCTCTATTATGATGGTTCAACGCACAAGAAAGAACGGTTTTCCCTTCATTAACCGATTCCGTCGAGGCAGCGCCGCCAATGATCAAATAGAATCTGCGGTTGAGGCAGACGGTGGCCATGGAAGCCACCTCAAAATCCGCCACTCAACAGCGGTCTCAGTATTATCGAGAATGCATGAGGACATTTTCCACGTGGCAGAAGATAAAAGGGTAGCTATTATAATCTTGCCTTTCCATAAGCAATGGAGAGATGGTGATGGCGGTCAAAAAGATGAGGATGTGGGCCGTGGTTGGATGGAAGTCAACCACAACGTACTCAAGACTGCATCATGCACCGTTGGATTACTTGTTGATCGTGGACTTGATGGAGTTGACCGTCATGATGGTGCAATGCAAAGAAGGGTTTGTATTTTGTTCTTTGGCGGACCGGATGATCAGAAGGCTCTGGAGATTGGTTTTAGAATGGTTGAAAACCCAGCTATAAGTTTGACTCTAATAAGATTCAAGGATTCATCAAGTAACTTCTTAAAGGAGGTAGACTAATTCTTTTTCTTAGTTTTCTTGATTATTAGATCAAATTATTATTTCCCACCACTAATAAGTTTTAAGTTAGGATTATTTGAATCATCTTTTGAGAAAGGGCTTCGAGTTCAAATTAAAGTTCAAAAATATTTTTGTGGGTTAAAATTTCGCCTTCAATTTGTGAAGAGAAAATTGTGATGGGATAGATATATATTTAAAAAATTTACATTTTCCAAACTTAGATTATTCCCCCACGAATAAGTTTACCTGCTAAATTAATCAAGCAAAATTTATTATTTAGTGCGTCTAAAGTATATTTCTTAATCATGCGAAACTTATATTCTATAATTTTAGGATGAAGTTAGTCTAGATCCTGTAATTGGTCCATTTATAAACCAAATCAATGAAAATAGATATTTTTCAAAAGTTGTTTCTACTTATCTATTTTGTTTTTCATTAAATAATCAAAAATACTTTCGTTTTCAAAAAAATATATATTTTTCATTGGTTGGTTCACAGGGAGACATAAAACAGATATAGGCAAGTCATTCTGATAATTTTAAGTGGATCTAGAATATTTTCTAAAGAAACCTAGTTTGAAATTGAAATGGAACGTAATTCTCATGGCAACTTGTAATTCACGCAGGAAAGTGACGATGCAGCAGTGGAAGAATTCAGAAGAAATTGTATTAAATCGATGGAGTACATAGAGAAGGATATGAACAATGTAAGAGAGGAAGTGATAAAAATAGGGCAAAGTGGAGCTTTTGATCTTTTGGTTGTAGGAAAAGGAGCTTCCGCAGCAAAAATGGTAGAGACTCAAGCAGAGAATCCTGAATTGGGGCTTATAGGAGACATTTTGGCTTCATCAGAGAATGGCATAATAGGGTCAGTGCTAGTAATCCGACAAAACAACCCCCAAAATTCCAACAAGACCACCAGATCAAAAATTGCTGGAGACGAAGAATCTACTGTTACCAATGTCTCTGTTTGCTAAAAATAAAGAGTGGACTTTTACCAATGTTTGATAAATTGATGTTGCTTGCTGTCGAATTTTTTTTTTTACTCCTATGCTTGAATCGAAGTCACAAGTATAAATAATGAATAATACTCAAACTTTGAACAATACCCAATTTGTTTTAGTACTAAGTACTAACAATTATGGCTAAATGTTATGTTTTTCTCTCTTGTTCTTTTTCGTATAAAAGACAACGTTTTGTATTTATAACTTATAAATGGCGGTTAAATAATTAAGATAATGCACTTACCAGCTTATAAATTGCATTTCAATACGGTTAAGAAATGAGTTGGACTCAAAACATAATTGAGGGAGCTCATTTGCATAAGCTAAATAAATAGGAACCGAATAGAAAGATTCTTAAAAGTTGAAACCCTTAAACCTTAAATTAAGGTTAAGACCTATAATCGATTCCAATGAAACACTAAGACAGTATTTAACAAAAATTGAAAAGACTAAAACACTAAAAGCTATGATTTCAATGCCCATACATTTGAGGCATAAAAGAGTTACTAACCTTATTTAAAAAATGAGATACAGAGAATGGAATTGATGCTAAAAGAAGAGAATGAAGGAGAGGCCTAATAATTCCAAAGTTTTTATATTCTAATGCTGGATTTATTATATTATACAGTACCTCTTTTAACCTAAATATACCTCTTTTAACCTAAATATAAGGAGAGGCTAAGGTGAGTCGGGAACTCGAATCCGAGTCTCTTATGCCAAAGATATGAGCACCTTCCAGCTGAGTGATATCTTTCCATATATTATAAAATATTATAATTCCTTACTTACATCTTTTGTGAAGTTAATTTAGAGATTAAGAGGATATTTATTTTACTTGATTCATGCAGCTGATGGTTAATTCATATATAGATTATAAGTGTTTGATAAGTTTTTCAATCAGCAGTTATAGGTGATAAAAGTCCGATCAAAGTATTTTAGAATTTTTTAGTACCACTTGCTAATTGATTTTTTATATTTATATTATATTCATACGTGATTACCTTATAAAATAATTATTAATAAAATTATAGTATTTTAGAATTTTTTAGTACCACTTGCTAATTGATTTTTTATATTTATATTATATTCATACGTGATTACCTTATAAAATAATTATTAATAAAATTATTTCTTTTCAAATTACTATTTTTGTAATCATTTATTTGTAATTGTTTAAAAATAATAATTTTTCTATCACATATTATTTTAAAAATTTATATTATTTTATATTTATATAATAAATTAAAATAAAAAATATGTTTTCTATTAAATATTATTTTAAAATTTTAAAAATTAATTTTATTTATATAATATATTAAAATAAAATTAAAATAAAAAATAATATACTCACTAAAAATTTTTTTTTAAAAAGGTGTAAATTATGCATCATAATGTATAAAAATGATTATACCTTTAGTGCTCATCTCATATCTTAACAGCATCAGCTATCAAAAAAGTTTACAAAATGCCATTGTTTATCAGCTAATCACTATTGGCTACCAGCTATCAACTAGTGTAATCAAATGAACCAAACGAGTCTTATAATTTAATAGTTAATTATTTAATGAAGTTATGTTTGATTAGTCCTTTTTTCTTTAACTGAACATCCTTGAACCGATACTTCTTAATATATAAATAATATTTTTGAATCTTTTTATTCTCTTAGAACAAATATATTTTGAATCTTAATATATTTCATTATCCATATTAATTATTGTTATTATTAAATATTAGGAAAGTGTATATGCTTTTTTTTTTAGACAGAAAATATGTGTTTTTTTTATGCCTAATAAAAGACCTAATATACTATTTTACTCTCAACTTTTCTGGTTATTGTAATTTCGCTCTAAAATGACTTTTGTTCCACATGTACTCTAATTATGACCTTTAGTGACAATTGCACCCTAACATTAAATTAAAGCTAGATTTTTGAATATAAAAAAATATAAACGTTAGACCCATCTAATTGCCTTGCGTTGGCTTAACCCATCAACCAGCCTTGGGCGAAACGCACTATTCCATTGATGGCTATCATCGTCTTCTCTAACTCCATGGGAACTCTAAGCTCTATTGCCCCTTCATCTTGTTTTTTTCTCTTTCGGTCTCTATCTCTCTAAATATGCAATAAATTCATCTTCTCCATCTCGCATGTCTCTCCCGACCTTGCAGTTCCATTCCAAAATTTGCTTATTTAAGTATAACAAATAATTCAAGCAGCTTTGAAATAAGAAGAACTAAGAAGTTCCGAGAATCTTATTTATTTCTAAGAACAAAAATCATGAGTTTGGTTGTGCATAAGCATGTATTAGCGGTAATTTGGGAGAAGAATTTATCAATTTTAGTTATTTTTATGGTCATTGAAATGATATATTTAAAAGACTAAACAATGTTACTGCAACAAATGATTCTTATTGATGTAAACTGTATGTATTTATACAGATTGCCAGCAGATTGCTAAGCCTAATTTGAAAATCAAATCCCACTATAATAGAGATACAATAATATTTACAGATATTCTTTCCTAACAAAATTCGTCTACTAATAGAGTATACAGATGGGCTTGGGCTTGGCTATTACCCACCCTCAAGCTTAAGGGCAATTACGAAGCCCTAGATTGGTATTTGTTCGTCAAAGATAATGGCAGACAACCACACTTTACCAGCCTTCTGATTTGAATGAATGGGATAGGAATTACATCACTTCTGCTGCGGTAGCTACAAGTCTTCCTTACTTAAGAATTCTTTAACTATCAAAGCTAGGCAGTAAGCACAGTTGCAGTAGTCCATCCTCCAATGCTCCGTTGAATAAAAGATTACAAGTGAACAATTGGAAGTAGTTTCGACCCCATTTCAAGCAATAGAATACACAAAATAATCTACAATGTATCATTGTTTTCCTCCTCCAGGGCATTGACAAAGCCCTAGCTTGGTCTTATTCTTCAGAAACAGCAAGCGAGATAAGGATTTAGTGAGCATATCGACTGTCTGATCAGCGGCAGCCATATGAGAGACACGCAAAACTCCTGACTGAACTTGCTCTCGAATAAAGTGAAAGTCAATCACTATATGCTCCATACAAGAGTGAAATACCGGATTAGAGCTCAATTGTGTCGCACCAACATTGTCGCAATAAATCACAGGGCGATTCTCCAATTAAACCTTCAACTCAGAGAGAAGATGCAATACCCAGTTTAGTTCAACTGTTGTATTCGCCACTGATTTATATTTAGCCTCCGTTGAAGAACGCGCAACTAATCTCTATTTCTTAGAGCTCCACGAAATCAAGTTGCGACCAAAATACACAACAAATGCTCCTGTCAAATGGTAGTCATCACGATCTCCTCCTAATCTGCATCAGAGAAAGCATGTAAGACAGATGGAGAATCTTTAAACAACTTAAGTCCATCATTCAAAGTTCTAATCAAATACCGCATAAGTCTCTTTACTGCTGCCCAATGTTCTGTTGTGGGTTGATGAATAACTGAGAAAGTTTATTTACAGAGAAGGCAATGTCTGGACGAGTCAGAGACAAATACTGGAAGCTTCCTATAACTCTTCTATATTCTGCCGGGTCAGACAATTTAGTACCTGTAGTGAGCGTCATTCTGCCGGGTCAGACAATTTAGTACCTGTAGTGAGCGTCAATATAAAACTACTTGCCATTGGTGTTGATACTGATTTTGCATTGCTCATATTTGTCTGCTCAAGAAGCTCTAAAATGCATTTGCGTTGTGACAACAGTAGCCCTTGCTTATTTGGTGTAACTTCCATACCCAAAAAGTAATGTAGTGAGCCTAAATCTTGTAAAGAAAACCTCTTTGCCAAAACAGTGATATAATCTTGAATAAGCCTTGTACAACTACCCATTATTATAATATCATCAACATACATAATAAGTAGCAAAGTACCTTTTGATGACTAATTTATAAACAAAGAAGCATCTGATAAGGATAAAAGGAATTGACAAAAAACCTGATAAGGAATTGACAAAACCTGTATCCAGTAGATGTTGTCGTAGAGCTTGATACCAGGCCCTAGGCGCCTGTTTCAACCCATAGATTGCTTTCTGTAAATGACAAACATAATTGGGTTTATCCTTGTCTTGAAACCTTTGTGGCTAGGCCATGGATACATCTTCTGTCAATGGCCCTTGTAAAAAAGCATTGTTAACATCGAGTTGACGTAGTTCCTAACCATTAGTAACTGCTATACTAAGGACTAGTCGTATAGTTATTGGTTTAACAACCGGACTAAATGTTTCATGAAAGTCAACACTGGGACGCTGATGAAAGCCTTTTGCCACTAACTGGGCTTTGTATCATTGAACCATACCATCTGAATTACGCTTGATCCAAAACACCCACTTGCAGCCAACCAGATTCTAAAAATCAGTTGGAGGAACTAATTTTCAAGTCCCATTATGCACCAAATCATCAAATTCTTCAGAACAAACTTGCCTCCACTTAGGATCTTTGAATGCTTATGACACTGTGTGAGGTTCAGTGTCAATACTTGATGTTAATTCACAAGAAAGATTGAGCTTTTGTATTGGTTTATGAATATTATTTTTTCTTCGTGTGACCATATGATGACTATTTATTACTGCTGGTTGATTAATACTAACATCAGAATTTTGCTCTTGATTTTGAGACACAGGAGTTGGAACATCAGCATTAGGCACATGAGCTGTAACACTAGCTGTAACATCAATATTAAGCACATGAGCTGGAACCTCAACACAAATAGCAGCTGATATGTCTATTCTATCAAGGATTCTCTGAGTAGTGGAAACCTCTTGTCTAGGTGCAGCAGGTACCATAGGCGTAGTAACACAGGAATTTCAGTAAAAGCATCAGCATTTGATGAATTTATCCATACCGAAAGTGGAGGCGACGATGAAGACACTGACTTGAAGGAAGTAGCAAATGGGAAAATAGTTTCAACAAACTAAACATGACGAGAGGTATAAATTTTTGAGCTTTTGAGATCTAAACACTGATATGCACTCTGAGAAGATGAATAACCAACAAAAACACATGGTTTAGACTTAGGTTCTAATTTATTATGTGTATATGTTTTGAGCTAAGGATAACACAAACAACCATAGATCCTGAGTTTCATATAGTTTGGATTAGAACCAAAAATATAGAAATATGGACTTGACATGTTCAAAACTTTAGAAGGCATTCTGTTAATAAGATAAACTGCTGTAGAAAAAGCATATGGCCAATAAGAAATAGGCATGGAAGCATGAGATAATAAAGTTAAACGTGTTTTGACAATATGGCGGTGTTTTCTTTTAGAAATGCCATTATGCTCGGGTGTGTGTGGTGGAGTACTTTTAAAAGAAATACCATTTGTAGATAAAAATAAGGCTAAGGCAATGTACTCACCACCATTATCAGAATACAAAGTCTTTATTTGTCTATCAAAGAATTTTTCTACAAGAGCTTTAAACCTAATAAAAACTGATTGCACTTCAGATTTCTGTTTTAAGTGATGAAGCCACGTATAATGAGTGTAATGATCAACAAAAATGACATAGTATTTGAAAGAAGCAATAGAGATTACAGGAGACGTCCAAACATCAGAGAAAATAATTTCTAATGGTTGAGTAGACCGAAGTGTAGAAACAGAGAAAGGCAGTTTACGATTTTTATTAACCAAACATGAATTACATTGAGAAATAGATTGGACTGAATTGGAATCTAATGGAATAGAATTACTAGAAATAATCTTTTTGAATGTCAATAATATAGGATGACCTAGACGAGAATGCCAATCGATGGCAGAAGCAACAGTGGATGAAAAAGCCAGCAAAGGAGTTGATGTTGGTCACTCATAAACTCCATCCTTAAGTGTGCCCCTGAGAGGTAGGTTCCCCGTCAAGAGTTCCTTCACAAGAAAGAAATAAGGTGAGAATTCCACTGAAACATTATTACTCACACAGAATTGATAAACTAAAATTAGATTCTTTTTCATTTGTGGAACACAAAGAACATTTTCTAAAGAAAGTTCTTTATTTGTTTTTTTGTAGAGTAGCACTACCAATGTGACTGATACATAAACCTGAACCATCTCCAATCATCACATCCTCTATTCCCGTGTACGGGCTGTGTAAAGACTGATTATTTAGGTCAACGGTAATATACTGATTAGCACCAAAATCCAGCAGCCATGGAGTTGATGAGGAAGAAGAAACTGAAAAAAAATTGGCTTGTGGATGACTTGCAACTGAAACAACTCGAAAGGAAGGACACCATTTAGCTGAATGACCTTGATTACCACATATTTGACAATGACCAAGGTAAGGTTTATGACCAGATTACTGATTATTCTATCCATGGAGATTATGATTGATGTGATACTGAGAACCTCTGTTGTTCTGATTTCCTTGATTATATAGCTGGCTGCTTTGTTGATTGGCTTGGTGATTGAAATTCTGTTTCCAGTGATTGTTACTACTCTTATTTTCAGTTCTCTATGAATAATTTGCAGTGGATGGAAAATATGTTGGTGTAGCAGAAGGAAGAGCTACCTCAAAAGTTATGAGTTTTTCATGTAACTCATCAAAGGTTATGGCAGAATCACGAGCATTGATTGCCTGTATGATTTCTTTGTAAGCATCTTCACTCATCAAGCTCAAAAGTTATGAGTTTTTCATGTAACTCATCAAAGGTTATGGCAGAATCACGAGCATTGATTGCCTGTATGATTTCTTTGTAAGCATCTTCCAAACCTTCTAAAATACGATCAGTGATGTCTTCCTCAGACATAGGTGAGTCTTATATTACTAGTTCATCAGTTTTCATCCGAATTGCCTGCATGTATTCTGTAACTGTTGAATTCCCTTTTGTGATGCTTTTAAGTTGAGCTATGATTTGTTTGATTCTACCTCTAGAATGTTTGGCATAGGTAGTCTCAAGAATATCCCATGCTTTTTTGGATGTTTTGGCTTTTGCAATGAAAGGAATAAGAGAAGGTGAGAGAGCACCAATGAAAGCATTGATGAGAAGATGATCTTGTCTAATCCAATGACTATATTCTAGATTGGGAGTAGAAGTTCTAGAAATAGTGGGAGATGGACAAGGACGAGAGCCATCTATATGGCCAAGAAGATCATAACCTATTAACAAGCTTTGAAACTAAAGTTTCCAAGCAAGGTAATTTGATCATGTGAGCTTTAGAGGAGCTTGTGCAGCTACATTAAATGTTACTAATTGTATAGATGTATCACTCATTGTGAAAGAGAAGAAAAAGAAGAAAGAAAAAGGATCAAGAGATGTTTGTCTTGGAGCTCTGATACCATAAAAGACTAAACAATGTTACTGCAACAGATGATTCTTATTAATGTAAACTGTATGTATTTATACAGATTGCTAAGCCTAATTTGAAAATCAAATCCCATTGTAATAGGGATACAATAATATTTATAGATATTCTTTCCTAACAGAATTCATCTGCTAATAGAGTATCAGATGGGCTTGGGCTTGGCTATTAATATTTGTATTTGTTGGACTATATTTACTAGATTTTTTAGATTATTTAAATATTTAATATAATTATAATTGTTGGTGGAATAATATTATATTAAAATTTGCTTAGAGTTTTATTGATTGAAAAAGAAATTTGAAGTTCTTGCTTATTATTATATGAAAGCGATTGTACACATGACACATCTTGCTTCAAGTCTTTATAGTTGGGTTTCAATGTCAATAATATGTAGTGGAATAATACAATTATAACAAAATAATTATACCAACAAGGATCCATTTAAACGATTAAAGTAATAAAAATTGTTTAGAAGAATATCTCTTTTGCAAATTCTTCGAAACTTCGATCTACGCGACTACATTGTCGCAACAACAAGTCGTCCAAGTGTTTGGCTTCTAGTAGTATCCACACGAATGGACAATCCAAAAACTCTAAAATTATTTTAGAGGGTGAGAGGTTAGAGCGCATGATGGTGCTAGCTATCGTAGGCTCTATGTTTAGTTTTGTGGCTATGAGCAACAACTCGATGTATTAGACTGTATCTTAAACCTTATATATATGAAAACCCTAAGTTATAAATAAATAAATTATAATTATTTATTTGAACCTTTTAAATAAGTAAATTATAACTAAAATATATTTGTGCATGTTTATTTATTTAGACAATTTAAATAAATAACTCATAATACATATAGTAATAGGATTTTCAATTTAATCAATTATATTTATGTATTTAACTATTTAAATAAGTAAATCATAATTAAAATATTAGATTTATTTAATCTAAAATTTAATAAATTTTAGACATAAATCAATGAAGTGAATACTTAATAATTTAGGTAAAATTGTAATTAAATATAAATTACAATTTTTGCTCTTAATGTCCCAAAAGTAATTTGTAATCAAGCCATACTTGATTTGATTTCTTGTTTTCACTTTCTCATTTCCATTCTTATGTGTGTAACCTTTTAGGTTCCAAATATGTTGGCAACAAATATAAATTAAATTAATTAATTAATATTTGAAGGTCAAGTACATTGTCTAGCAACATTTAATTAATTAATATTTGAAGGTCAAGTACATTGTCTAGCAACATGTCAAGACTACCCAAATATTTGAAAGTCAAATTAGTTTAACTTAACCTTTCAGTGCATGGTTTATCAGTGTAATTAATATCCTTCATCATTGATGTTTTGATTTAGTAATTAGGCATAGAGTGTGTCTGCTTTACTAAATCATATTGGTTCTCTTGATCTTAGCCATTGATCGTTTGAATGAAATTCTAAATCTAATTTGCTAATTTCATTTTACCTTGCGTAAGGATTTTTTAATCAATACTAGTAGAGAACAATTAGAATAGTTTCCTTGATTTACTTAGGGTGATGAATCATCTCTTTATTACACAAGTATCTCCATACAGCTCCTTCTATGTCCAAAAAATCATTGCTTATTATTGATGAATGAATAATGTGAATGAAGAATAAAAATATAGTCCTCCCGTACAAGATAGTTTAGTAATTTCAAGTTAAAGGAACACTTACACAACAATCACTTGAGTATTCCATACTTGAGTATTCCATAGACACAGGTAACTCTCCATATGGAATTCTCATGCAGGTCAATTCAGTGAACTTGTTTAAATAACAAGCACATACATATTTGTTCTAGATATCACATATATCTCAGCTTATGAGAACAGCTGCTTCCTTAAGGAAATAACATATGTACTGGCCTTAACAGCTATGATCATTGTCCAATAATGAGGAGAATATAGACCAATAATATTTAGAGACATTGCTTTAATGCAAATATAAAACTCATAATTATAATCACATTATAATTTATTTCGCAAAACAGTATTGTCTCATGGACTTTATGTCTCATGGACTTCATCTTTTACTAAGATTCGATCAAAGAAAATAATAAAACAAGATCAAATAAATGTCTTTATAATAATAAAACATATTACCCATGAAATTATTATTATCCAAAATATAAACCAATAGATAAATAAATGTCTTTTATTAATAATAAAATATTTATTACATGAAATATTATATCCAAAATATAACCAATCAAATTGGCTATAGGACATATAACAAACATTTTCTTGGATCATTGCAACCTAAACATCATTATCATCATTACAACAACAAAAACAAATCCAACCTTCAATAACAACTGAGTTGTTAAAGTCGAAGTTACGAAGCGTTCACCTATATCAGCAGTGATAGACATGGCCTCACAACTGAGTTGTGCTTTGTCAATTCAACTATGCAGACCCTACACTACAAAAAAAAATATGGTTTTGCGACCGATTTTTGCCACCAACATAAATCGGTCGCAATATTGCGATGAGTTTGCGACCGATTACAATGAATTTTGAAGTAACAAAGATTAAATATTTTCCAACGGATTTGCGATCAATCTGCGACAATATTGGCAATGGAATTGTGATCGACTGTGTATCTGTCGCTAATTCTAGTGCTAATAAATTTTGCGACTAAATTGAGATGAATTTGCGACCACATTTGCAACGGATTCGCTACTGTTTTTCTGTCCTTTGCTAAATTGCGCACTGCAGTTCCGCGCCAAATTTAGTATCTGGTTTGCAATGGATTAGTACGGATTTGCGATTGATTTTTGCGACCGAATTCTTTGATCACAAGTCGGTCGCGATTTGTTTGGCTAAATTGCGTGCTGCAATTCTGCGCCAAATTTAGTTTCTGGTTTGCAACGGATTAGTGATGGATTTGCGACCGATTGTTTGCGGCCGACTTCTTTGGTCGCAAGTCGGTCACAATTTGTTTGATTCTAAAACGACATCGCATGATTAAAAATTGCGACCAATTTTTAAATGAATTTCGGTTGCAAAAAATTAGGACTTTATAACCCCTTGGTCCCCTTAGGGCAATTGCAGCGCACTGGAGAAGCTCCTGTGGCCGGAGAAGCCATGTCAGTCGCCTAGTTAGGTAGGTGCTCTTACCCTTTTATTTTATTTGCATTTTTGTTTTTATATATGTTACAAAATAATTTATATTTTATTTTATTTTATGTTGATTTTTTTTTATTTTTTGTAAATTGTTTTTTATTTTGTGTGAATGTTGGTGAATTTTTTGTTGTAATTTTGAATGGATAATATTTTGTTGTCATAAATAGGATTTGTTTGAAAATTTGAAGTTTTTAAGTTTTGTTCTTTGTATTTATGCTTTCTTTATAGAATTTTTGTTTGTTGTAATTTTGTAATAAGATGGGATAATATTTTTATTTGGTAAAATTTATTAATGAATGGGATACATAAAAAATTGGACCTTAAGTCAAATTTGTAAAAAATAAATGGCACAATTTATTTATAAATAATTGTTAACTGTTAAAAAAAATTGTGAGTAATTTTTTGAATTACTTAATTGAAATATTTAGCATAGACTAAGTGTAGAGTAGGTCATTTAATGTATAAATTATGGAAAAGTCTATCTATCTAAATAGGAAATTGTTAATACATATTTTTATATATAATTTTCGCGGGAAAGAAAAAAATAATAATATTAAAAAGGAACTTAGAAAGGACCTAAATATGATTGGAATTCATATAAACGCTCCTCTTTTTCATTTAAGATTAAGAAGTGGATACAGTGGTAATTATGATATGTCTATATCCGCACGTTATGCCTCTTAGCATATCGAATAGCAGCACTATTCTGAATAAATTTTGCGTCATCTTATTTTTTAGCGGAAAAAGAATATAAACTACCCTCGTTGTACAAATGTTTACTTCAACATAAATTTCGAAACTCTCACAAGAAAACGGGATTAATCATTTTTCAAAAGACCCATAATCAGTGTGATGTCTTTCTTTAATTTTATTCTATAGTAGGCTAAAAACTCTATAAAGACTGGCCCATGGCAATCCATAAGAGGTAATGAGCGATTCTTTATTATTAGTTTTTTTTGATTCTCCTATTTAATCTATTTTAACCGGTCCAAGAGCAGCGCTCAATTTACTGCTGGCTCTCACAAGCGCCATCTTCAAACAGCCATCCCTCAATAACTACAAGAGCCGCGTTATGGTGAGACTTTGTTTTATGTCATCTTGACACTCATAAAGGCCTACTCGGGCAATATTGTGGGTTAATAAATACATATGATATCATCCTATTTATTGCGTGAATACACACGCATTGTCATATGCTTCATCCAAACTAATCACATTCATTGGATTCATTACTCTCATTGGTAGTGGGTTGTATATCCAATCACATGAAGTGAGTAGTTATATGTATGGGTCCTAAGTAGTGCCATTTATTTCTACTTTCGGCCGGAAATATCGCGCCACTGTTTGAGGAGGTCGATATTATTAAGTGGTGTATTTGGAGTGGTTCATTGCTCATATTAATCTTCGAGATTTATGATTATGTAATATGACACTAAAAGTACCATGCCAGGAAATTCTAAAATACTGAAAAAGGAGGGTGATCTCTAGCGCACTTAGTCTATAGCTACCTATAGTAGATAAATGTTTATCATCAAGTATTAATTATAGTTAACCTTTTTAGAAGATGAGCACTGTACTTTAAGATTGGTGGCAGTTGTGAATTGTATACTACAAATCGTACACTTATTGATATTATAGTAAGTTTATATATATATAGTTAACCTTAGTTAGAAATAACCTTAGTAAGTTTATATATATATATAGTTACCCTTATACATATTTATACATATGTACCACATGTTCTACAATTCATATAATTGTATATATACATATATATATTCTATTATCTATATTGCGGATGGCTAGAGACAGGGCGGTTGACTTAGATGCCTCCGGCAGTGGTTCGCGTGGAGGTCGTGGCCGAGGACGCAGTACACATGGACGAGGATGATATTTCTTAGATTGTCGTTATTTTTTCATATTTTGAATAGTACATTACATTTACAGTTCTTTCTTATATTGTTATTGTTTCTGATGATGCTTGTGATATGTATATATATGTCAATTTTTGACAATGGAAAAAATTATGGTTTTTAATATTATTAAATTTTTTATGTAGAATGGTTTTATTATTTAAGAGTATTATTAACACTGTTATTTTTTTCTTGATGCCTCAGCAGTTATTATATTTGGCACGATGTCCATATAAGCGGATCCGAAGCTAGAGTGCTCTCCAAATTCTCAAATTTTATAATTATGAACGTGTTGTATAGAATTTTTCTTATAGTTAGTTTCTCGGAGTGGAGTACGCCAACCAAGAGTTGAAATTCAGAATTAATAAAGCGATATTGCTTCTAGAATATTTATAAAATAAAATGCAGAGAACAATCACACAACTTATAGTCTGCAAAACGTGAACCACGTTTAATTCGTGTCTGCTAGAATTTGCGAAACTAGTTTATTTATTATATAATTGCCGGAAACACTAAATTTTGAGTCTCGATTTCGCTTATATTGCAAGAGTCTCAATTGTGTCTATTTGCGAACGTGAGCAAATATTAATGCACCAGATTTTAATGTGCCTTTAGCGCACACATCAGAAATCCGTTACAGTTCTATTTTAGCGAAATCACTCAGTGTATCGATAGATTTCACCCAGATCTAATGCATCTTTAAAAGTTTAACTCTAATAATATGATTTTCATGTTATTTGGAGTTTCTTATAACTGTGCAACTAAATAATACAATGACTCCAATCTCAAGAAGAAGAGCGACTAAAAATCACTACAATGAATAGTGAACAAAGGAAATCGCAGATTCTAGAAGTCGATATAACGCGAAGCACTGATAATAGTAGCGAATATATATATTATGAGTTCGACTGCAATATTATATAAAATGAGAATGACGTATTGCGAGCCAGGATATCACAGAGAAGATAATGTAAGAAATTACTTGCTATCAACAGCGTGTTTATATGAGGAGAATGCTATGCACCTCAAATAGAAAATACCACTTGTAATGTGTAGAGTGGAATAAAGAGAATGTAGACAGCGAGGAATACATTAGTATAACACGCACTCGCATATCTAGAAAAGTATATGCCTCTGTTCTAGCTTAATAAATTAGAGGTCAAATTACAACGTATACTATCCTTTACGATATAAGTAAGTCCTACCTCATTCTAGTATCTATTGGAGTTGAATGTCTTTGATGATCAATTCATGACAAATTAGATCTCTTTATAAACTTTTATCATTTTTGTGTGGCATAGTGTAAAAACACTCAAAGTATAAATTAGTTGATGTTGTGTGATCCGACAAACTTAATGAAAGTCAATCCTCAGAGATATTTATCAACAACCGGAAAAGTCATGATTATTTAACAAACGGAAAGAATAGATAATATATTCATTGCACCATAATTTAAATGTTTTGCTAAGCACAAGATTCCTTTATGCGCGAGTACTGTTCCTTGTGGTCACTCTAAATCTCAAGTAAGAGGACAAAGCGGTAGTGATGTTTATGACTTATTATATTTTGCGATCGACTAGCGACCGAACTGCAATCAAATTATAACCGTTAAATTTAAATTTGCGACAGATCGCCAACCAATTAATTTCAGAATTTATAACCGATTTGCGCCCGCTTTTGATAAATGCGACCAACACTTTGTGCGATCGATTAATCGGTCGCTAATTTGCAACCAATATTTATAATTTTGCGACTAATTAGTCGATCGCTAATTTGCAACCAATTGTCTATTTGCGACGAGCACTTTTGCACCGATTAATTCCTGTTGCAAAATCGGTCGCTACATTCATTTAGCGACTGATTTCTTATATTTTGTCGGTCGCAACTTATCGATTTTTTTGTAGTGCTAGAACTTCAAAATTAATTACCCACTCAAGAGAGAGACAAAATCCACAATAGGCAGAAACCATCTAGAGCTAGAGATATAAAGAGGAAGAAATTAATCGAGCAAAAGAAAAGAGATTGAGATGCACAGAGACAGAGATAGAAACTGCTATCAAGCGAAAATGAAGTGATAAAAAATATAGAGAGTGAAATGGGTGTAGAAGAGAAAAAAAAATGACGCATATCGAGCAAAGTTAGGTCTTTGATTAAGGTAATGCAAGACAGTTAGATGAGTCCTATGTTGATATTTTTATATTTAAAATTCTAACTTTAACTTTATTTTAGGGTGCAATTATCACTCAAGTATAATTAGGATGGTTGTGAAACAAAACTCATTCTAGAAATTACAACAACCGGAAAAGTCAGATTGATAGTATATCATGCCCCTAATAAAAGTTTTGCAGCAATGCTTATGCGCATACGTTTGTGCACTCAAACCCAAAAAGGCGCTATATTTATGCTGGCGTTGAACCATTGGTTCTCTTTTGAGTACTTTTTGAAAGCAATTTACTATAAATATTTGGAAAAAATATTATTTTGTCTCTGAATTTTGATTAAATTAACATATTTATTTATGTATTTTAAATAAATTATTATGACATCTCTAATTTATAATTTCGTCTAACATATTAATGTTAAAAATTGTATCGTTTAACAAAGTTTAGCATTTTCCAATCATAAAACGTTTTTTTTTTTTTTTTGAAAGCAAATTATAAAACGATTTAGAATAAAAACAGTATGATACCATTCCTAAACAAAATGGCATATTACTTTATAAAAGGTACCCTTAATAGTTAGATTCTATTCATAATGAGACCAATCATCTTTTTGTTTTTTTTTTTTCAACAGAATCAATCATCAATTTTCTTTTAATAGAATCGGATCATTTCATTTTCAGAACAATCAAACAATTAATTTAATATAATATATTTAGTGCACTATTGCTTATTTTGACCTTTTTTTTGAAAGGAAAAGGGATAAGAGTGACCTTAAAAAAAACTGTAAGTACACGTAAATAGCCTAAAATTGCCCCATTTTGCATGGACCACCACTATCTTCCTTACCTCTATAAAACCCTGCTAGTCTGTCTAAGGTAGTATAGTTTTGAATGCCTCCAAGAGTTACTATGTCTTCTACAAGGAAGCTTATTTCAGTGTTTGGTCATCAATCAAGCATCTCACACAATTTAACCACCATTAAAACTTCTTCTGATGGAGCCTGGCAAGGTGATAATCCCCTAAACTATGCCTTCCCATTATTGATAGTTCAAACAATCATTGTCCTCTTCGTCACTCGCTCCCTCGCCTACCTCCTAAGGCCCCTTCGACAACCTCGAGTCGTTGCAGAAATAATTGTATGTTAATTTTTACTTTTTCTTTTTTTTTTATGATTTTCTTTATTATGTTTCTTGAAGTAATATTATCAATCAACTTTTATACGTGGAAATAAATTTTATCTCATAGGAGGGTTTGGTTGTAAGAATACTATGATAAAATAATTTTAAAAAGTAAGATTTTAGTATTTGGTTACATATATTGTCAGGAACATTCAATTTCTGAACTTGTGGGTTTATTTCCTATATACATGGAAAATTAATTCCTCATTCCAAAGGGTGAAAAAAAATTAAATTCTTATAAAAAATAATTATATATTAAAAAAATTTAATAACATCAACACCCTTAGTTGTTTTTCGTTTTCCCAAAAAATTTATATACCTAAATATGATAATTCAACATTCCTAAATCTTCTACCTTAAAAACTAATTTTCTAGAAAAATACTTTTTTTTCCTAAAAATATAGAATTCCGGTAACCAGATACCTCCAACTTTATGTCTATCATAGTTAATGGATACCGGTGAAAAAAAAAAAAGAAAAGAAAGAAAGAAATCTAAATATTTTGGTAAATTTTTAATTACATCCAAACTCTTAAAAATCTATTATATCATAAATCTAATATTCCCTCCATCCTATTTTGTTTGCTTGTTATTCCTTTATTGGATGTCTTAAAATATTTGCAAGGTTTCTAAATTTAGACATGTAAATAATTATTTTTTCCGTAATAACCTTTATGATCCTTCATTAAATGAGAGACTTTTATTAATATTTTCAATGAGTTAAGGGTAAAAAATGGCAAAATAACTTTCGTCGACTAAATTTTCATGTTTTATCAAACCATGCAAACAAAATAAAACGAAAAAGAGTATTAGTTTCAGTTTTATTGGACAAGTCAAAATTCTATTTTAACTTTAATTTCAATAAAAATTAAAATTTTAATATTTATTTTCCCTGTCTCATATCTTTTTATCTCTCGTTAGTTCCTCTCTCTCTCCACACGAAAAAAAACAGTTTTATAATTTTTTTTCTTTCATTAAATTAAAGTATATCAAAGATAAGAATTTAATTGAATTTAGTACCGAATTTATTTCCGGAAAATAATTTACTTTTAAAAAATATTTTTAAAGGAAAATGTTTTTCTTGAAAAATATTTTCCAAATTAACTGTTCACGTTGTTTGATTACAATATTAAAAATTAATTTAAAATATTAAAATTTCATATTTTAAAAAATTTATTGTTAAATATAAGAACAGTAAAAAAAATAGTAAATTATGAAAGTTGCCCGTGATCGGTAGCGGTGACAGATTATGGTGGCTAATGGTTAACTTATGATTCTTGAACGTGCTAAACAATGGAAAACTGTAGTAAATGATTTCTTTAGGAAATAAAAGGAGTCTTAGGTTTATAAGGATGAAAAAGAAAGGTTGCAATGTAGCTAGGTGGGCGGTGTACAAAGGAAAAAATTTATTTATTTTCTTCATTTTTGACTTGTTGGGTAAAATAATTTTTTGATTCTAATGTACTATTTATCATTTTCAATGGATTGAGTATTATTTCAGGGTGGAATTTTGCTCGGACCGTCAGCTTTTGGCCGGAAAAAAGAATTCTTTCAAATATTGTTCCCTTCGTGGAGCACTCCCATACTGGAATCAGTAGCCAGTATTGGTCTTCTTTTCTTTCTTTTCCTTGTAGGTCTTGAGCTTGATTTAAGCACGATCCGCCAAAGCGGTAAAAGAGCTTTTGGGATAGCAGTTGCTGGCATCTCTCTTCCATTTCTGTTCTGTGTTGGAGTATCCTTTATTCTTCGCAAAGCCATTCATGTTGAAGAAACAATCTCTTATGGTCCATATCTCTTGTTCATGGGAGTCTCTCTCTCTATTACTGCTTTCCCTGTTCTTGCACGCATTCTTGCAGAACTTAAATTACTTACCACGCATATGGGCCAAACAGCCTTAGCTGCTGCAGCTTTTAACGACATAGCGGCATGGATCTTGTTAGCACTAGCTGTAGCCCTCGCCGGCGGGGATTCAAAGAGCCCGTTAATATCCATATGGGTTCTCATTTCTGGAGTTGCTTTTGTTGCTTTTATGATGGTGGTTGTCCAGCCTATGATGAACTGGGTTGCAAGAAAATGTTCAAGCCAACAAGATTTTGTAAATGAAGCATATATATGCCTAACCCTAGCTGGAGTAATGTTATCTGGATTTACGACAGACCTTATAGGAATCCATGCAATATTTGGTGCTTTTGTGTTCGGTTTAACGATCCCCAAAGGAGGAGAATTTGCATCAAGACTGACAACAAAGATAGAAGATTTTGTGTCGGGTTTACTTCTTCCACTTTACTTTGCTTCAAGTGGGTTAAAGACAGATGTTGCTCAGATCCGAGGAGTTGAGGCGTGGGGACTTCTGGTGCTGGTTATATCGACGGCATGTGCAGGGAAGATTCTGGGGACATTTGCGGTGGCTATGTTGTGTATGATTCCGGCAAGGGAATCATTGGCACTTGGGGTGTTGATGAATACAAAAGGATTGGTGGAACTCATTGTTCTCAATATTGGCAAGGAGAAGAAGGTAAGTTCTCAATTTGATTTTCCTTCCCTTCTTTGAAGCAGAATCTCCTTCCTGCAATCGCCCTCTCCCTTGTAACACAGTAACTGCTAACTAGTAGTGTATAAAAGAAAAGGAAAATATTTAATTTATAATGTTTATAATAAACGGTAGTTTTGAATTGAAAAAATTGATACTTATGTCTACATTTGTCGTTGTAAAGTATTTGGAATACTCAGAAAATTCATTCAATAGGAAATATCTTCACCAATGAAAATAATAATTCGCTAGTCACCATCATTTGTCATCGCAACTTTTGGCTACCTTTACAAGCTAGCAGTGACTATCACAGTTCATCATCTTTTATGCTTATTTTCTCATATAAATATTTAAAATATAAAATTTCTATAATTTTTAAGTTTTTAAACTTACAACGTGCATAATTTTATTAGTGCAACGAGACGGGATTATTCGTTTTTGCCGGTCCACATCTGTTGCGATTTGGTTGGTTTGATGAATATATAAAATACATACGTTGTTCACATTCTGCATTTAGATTTTTTATTTTTATGTCAAATGCACTCATCTAGAGAACATTTTCTTACTCGTTCTTTTATAGTGCGCAAAGCATGCACTTTCATTCAATGGAACCACACCGACCACTATAGCTTAAGTGGGGTTATTTATCGGGTAGCATAATAAAATAAATTGTATAAATATAATTTATAGATAATTGAACATTGATGATATGAACAGGTTCTAGATGACGAGATGTTTGCAATTCTAGTGTTGATGGCACTGTTCACCACCTTCATGACAACTCCAACAGTCATGGCTATATACAAACCTTCGCGACGAATATGCAGAGTAGAGCGCCAATCACCGTCGTTGAAAAACTCCCAAGAGCAGCCGATGAATCGGATCCTAGCCTGTGTTCATGGACCGCAAAATGTAAAACCTCTTGTTAACTTGATCAGCTCAACCTCAACCTCAGATGCTACAAAATCCTCCCTCAAGCTCTATGTTATGCACCTCGTTCAACTCACTGATTGTTCATCCTCTATTATGATGGTTCAACGCACACGAAAGAATGGTTTCCCTTTCACCAACAGCTTCTGTAGAGGCACCTCCAACTCCAATGATCAAATTAAAGCTGCATTTGAGGCGTGTCGCCATGTCAACCAACTCAAAATTCGTCACTCAACGTCCGTCTCGGCTTTGTCGACAATGCACGAGGACATTTGCCATGTTGCGGAAGATAAAAGTGTAGCCATGATTATAATGCCCTTCCACAAGCAGTGGAGAGAAGGTAAGGAAGATGAACATGGCTGGATTGAGATTAATCAGAAGGTCCTCAAGACAGCATCATGCTCTGTCGCCATATTCATTGATCGGGGACTCGAGGGCATTGATCTAGAAACTCCAATGCCAAGAAGGATTTGTGTGTTATTTTTTGGCGGTGGAGATGACCGGAAGGCTCTCGAGATGGGTGGTAGGATGGCGGCACACCCAGCTATTAGTATGACTCTTATAAGATTCACAGTCTTGTCCAAAATCTCGACCGAAGAGGTAAGACTTTTCTAGTCATCTCATTTACTACTAACACTACTTTGGAAAGGAACGCAGATTCATTTCCTAGTGACATTTTAATTGGAGCAGGAAAGTGACATAGCAGCAGTAGAAGAGTTCAAAAGGTGTAACGGATCAGTGGAGTACATAGAGAAGGATGTGAACAACATAATAGAACAAGTGGTAAATATAGGGCGAAGTGGAGCTTTTAATCTTTTTATTGTAGGAAAAGAAGCTGCAGTAGCAAAATTGGCAGACATTCAGACAGAGAATGCCGGGTTAGGCCTTATAGGAGACATTTTAGCTTCATCAAACAATCGCATAAAAGGATCTGTGCTGGTAATCCAACAAAACAACCCTGAACATTCTAACGAGACCACCGGGTCAGAAATCGCTAAAGGCAAACAAACTATGCACACCAATCTTTCGGTCTGACAAAAACAGTAATGTACTTATACCAATGCGCATCACCAGAACCAGTAATTAGATTTCGTTGCAAGTTCTATAGCTCTAGTTCCAAGCCACAACCGATTGTTCAGTTAGAATTATTGAAATAAGTAGGTCGAACTATGGACTACCGATTGCTGTTAACTGATATAATGGTGGTTGGGGATTTGCAGTATGTATTTATAAATATCTACCTGTAATAAACAGTTCCTTTGGCTAAACACCATCACATCAAGAGCCCCTAAAAAGATCATTGTTACTTTCGCAGTCCATTCATGTTGTCATAATTTGAGGGAAACAGATAGCTAAGCCAGATGACATACTGTCTGGTTCACTTATTTGAATTTAAAAAAATAATAATAATTCACTGTGATTTAGAAGCGCACAACCCAGAAGATCAATGAAAACTAATTGGCTAGGTCATTACAAATACAGAGCAAATTTGATTTTTCAAGTCACAAATAATGTTTTCCTCAAACAAATAATGCAGTCCTCTTTGATTGGGCAAATTAGCCCTTCCTGTTCAAAGTTATATATATATGATCTAATTTCAAACGTACCAGATCTTTTCAGAAAGGTAGATAAAATTTTTGAGATCAAACAAGAGGAAAAACAAGAGAGAGAAAAAAGAAAACATAAGTATGCAGCAAATATACCAACCTCCACAAAAGCATTCCCCATTCACAACAGATCTGATCTGCAACCAACACTTTGAAATCAGTTGCAGTCAACTTAATTTCAATTCCACCAATTTGATGTCATTGCAACCAACCAGTCATCAGTTTTCAAGCTGCCGAACATATGTGCATCAACCACGTTGTTGGCAAAAATATATTGCAGGTCTACCTGGTCAACCAATAGATAATTTCAAATCTACAATATTTTCAAAATTCAATCTTTCTAAGACATACGATAGAAATATGCAACAAAAAGAAAACAAGAAGGGGCCAATGGACAAGCCAAACAAATCTTCCAGCAACTCATTTTTCAACACAAACTGCAAATAAAGTTAAAAGAAAACAGAAAATAATTAAGTTATTTAACAACAATACCTTAAAGAAATCCTCCTCCTGTCCATGTGTCATCTGATTTCCCGTTAGGACCAACGGCTTTCTTATCAGGTTCACGCTGGTAGAAATTATCATCAAATCCATCATCCTTCCCATCATCCCAACCAGCCCAACCATCATTACTACGTGTTCCAGTGCTCTTTGTGCTATCTTCCTTCCTAACGTCTTTTTGATCCCAATCATCCCAAGAACTTGAGCTATAAGAATTATAATTCCCGCTTGATGATGATTGTCCTCCAGCAGATGATGAATTCCATCCTTTATTTTCTTGTTTATTAAATTCCTGATAATATCCATTGCTTTCACTTTCATTTTGTTGCCAGTTATCAGCCTTCCACCCATCTTTAGACAACTCTTCCACCTTCTGAGTGGCCATAGCCATGACCCCCCTCATAATGCCCCATGTCCTTTGTCCAATCTCTGTTGTTTTTGCAGCAACAACATTAACAGTTTCATTCACCTTGTAATCATAGCCACCCTCCTTCACCTGTAAACCACAGCATATTCATAAACCACCTTTATATAATTCCAATTTTTTGTACGTGCTGTGGTAACTAGCAAAAAAACAAAGTTCACATAATAAGGATCTTCAAAATCAAGTTTTTCAGCAAACAAACTGCATAAATTAATAAAAGACAGATGTCAAAGGCCTCACAAAGACATTCCCAAATAGAACAGATGGCACATACTAGATGAGAAAGAATTAGTTATTTATGCATATAAGTCGACAGAAAGACGCACAATTTAAAAAGAAGGTATACAAATGATCCAGCTGGTATCTTATACAACCCAACAACTAGTGGTGTGCATTTGGGCAGTTCAGTTCCCAACCAAACCGCAAAACTGAAATTCTACATTTTTTTTGATAACCGATCCAAACTGTTCTAAAATAGAAACCAAACTGCAATTTTCGCTTCGGTTATCGAATATCCAAACTTCTTTTATTTCATATTAAGTTTTAAATGTTAGCCAAAATCTGAAAATTTAAGTTAAACTTAAGAGCATAGTTGGTGCAAAACGACACTGTATCCAAACTTCAGTTCGGTTAACTAAAAATTTTTTTCCTCCAAAACCAAACCAAACCAAAACACCAAAATTTCTTCAAACTAAACATCGTATCAGAAATATATGGGTTCAGTTCAGTTTTCAGTTTTTTTTTTCAAAGTTTGTTCACTCCTACCAACAACTAGAACACATCAAGGCTATTAATAGAAAATTACACCATTCAACTAAGCAGTCAAAAACAGTATCAACAGCATCAAGGCCTCACATAAACTTCAATCTAACAGCCTCGTTAAGTCAACCACAGTTTACAATAATTACCTCAAAACAAAAACCATTGAACAACTAATAGTCTTAGTTGCCAAAACACTCAACCATCATCTCAATTAGAACCAATAAATACCAACAGATTGTTTACTATTGAGCAATCAACTGCCACTGCAGCCTCTATTACTTGATGATCTTTCTTGCCATGCTTACCACATAAGGCTCCCTGTATTTTTCTGAGTTTGAAGCCTACCAAACCCTAACATGCAATGGGATGTTGCCAACTCCCCATGGAAAAGGGTAATAATTAGTAAACATAAAACTATTATAATTTAGTCTGAGAGCAGCCCTGGTTTAGCTTGGCTGGGGCAGAGTTTCAGCCTGCCTTCCACCGAATATAAAAAAACATTAGTGTCTACAATGTCCATGCTAAGTAAGCAGATAGCTTAGTTGTTCTGAATCTTTAGCTTGTACGTAGTTAATTAAAGAAACATTCGAACCAAAAGCTTCGGTGATAACACCACCACAAACTATTACGAATCCTTTTTCAAATGCCAGCTGGCCTTATTTAAGCCACATTGCTGCTAATCCAACAAAGTAATTTTAGAATCGCTTTACAATAGTTCAACCCTCTTTACATTTATATTTACATGAGAATTATCATGCCCATAAACTAACAAAAAAACCTAACAAAGGATCAGTTATCAGTATCTTTATAGAATCAGCAATGAAATAACAGAAATGTCAAGTCAGATCTCTGCAGTTTGAAGAATCACAATGTTCCTAGCTTCATTCAACATATAGTTACTAAAACAATTCAAAATTAGAATTGAGCAATTATACAACAACAAACAACAAGCAAGCCTTAGTCCCGAACTAGTTGAAATACTTTGATCAGGTTAAAGTCAATATAATTATAGTTGGGGTCAGCTATATGGATCCTTTGTTTTATATCCTTTGTTTCAGGTTGAAGTCAATGCAAAGCAAAATATAAATCGGAAAAAAAAAAAGTTTTGAAATACAATTTGTAAAAGAAATTTTTGAAGAGCAATTATACAACATATAAATATGGAACATATACTGCTTAAACGCATTGCTCATGCAAATGAACATATGTGGAAAAACAAATCCAAATACCTTGGAAGTAAGCTCTTTCGTGCCGGCTTGGACAACATTCGCAGCTGACTGAGCCGCAGATGCAGCAACAAGAGATAATCTACCAAAACCCTGCATATCAAGCCCGTTACAATTTGTTCATTTGATCAACAACCTACAGATAATAATTTCCCCAATCTCCCAATAATAATATTAACATTATTAATAATAATAATGCATAAGACTCCAATCCAATACCTGAGACATAACAGATAGGACATCCGGTTGTGAATTATTCTGGGAAAGTGCAGGACTCGATCCAAATCCCACATACTTTCCGCCTTGCGAAGGCGGGATGCCTTCAGGCCGTGATTCATTTTCTGACATCTTATTAGCGAAAAAACGCTCCTTATTAGCCGCAGAAGCATCCAATTGCGCTCTAGTATAAATATCATGGGTTGATTTAGACCTCACGGGTACACCTCCATTTCCAGTACCGTTATTACCCCTAAAATCGCTAGCGGATTGATTCCTTCTGATCTCATTCGAAGATCTAAACGAATCATCATTGTCCCAACTATCCCATCCTCCATTATTACTACCAAAACTGGTATTATTATTATTATCTCTTCCAGCAGCAGACTGAGCCAGCGGTGGCTTTTTCTTACTACCGACGGTTTCCTTAACCACCGGAGGGTCCCGCCAAGGTCGACCTTCGGCCAAGGCCTGGATACGATCCCGGTAAACGCTAGCTGCGTTAGTATTATACTTAGTAACAATATCGGTCTCTTTGGAGATTCCATATTGAGCTAAGAAGGCGTTAAGCCTTTCATTACCTCCAGCTTCCATTTTCTTGATCTGGATCTCGGACCATGAATCCATGGTAACGGATCGGACGAAGGAAATGTGAACGCCGAGGCCACGGTGCTTGCCAGAACACTCTAGGCACATGAAGATTCCGTAGGACACAGATGCCCATTGCGGATTCTTCTGGGAACAATCGACGCAGATCTTGTTCCCCGGCTGCGATTGCAGGTCCCGGAGCCGCCTCGATGCCGCCATAAGGGATCCGATCCGGGCAATCTGAATCCGATTCTTAAACAAGAATTAAAAGAGGGGAAATTATAAAGGTGAATATGAAAATATGGGAGAGAGAGAGAGAGAGAGAGAGAGAGAGAGATGGAGAATGCGTGTTTCGGTGTTTGTTTAGACAGAATTAGGGGATCTCACCGACACCGCGAAAACGTTGCGGGTGTTGGTGATGGTGCGCAATTACGCGAACCTCTACTGTCAAAATGTAATGTAACCAGAGGATGTCGCACGTGTGGTTCGAGCAAATTCGAGGTTTTTTAAGGGCTCTTGGCAGTTCAAGGCTGCCGGTGGCTTCCACCATTAAACATAGAAACATTTGGTCAGGTTATTTTTTTAATACTGTGCTATCTATTTGTTATAATTTGGCTAACTGTGGCATGGATGGTTGATTAGACCGTGGGTTCCATGAACCGATGGCCAAAATTTTTTTAAATGTTGAATTTGAACTGATTTTTAATTGTGGAATTCAATCCGATTTCGGTTATGATCGGTGCCGACATGATTACGATGATTCAACAGTTTTGATTACAATTTTCAACTAATATGTATTATTTTTTAAAAAAAAAGTTCTACAATTATATCTTTCTTTTAAAAAGATCAATATGAATTTTAAAAAATATTGATAAACTTCATTTTGAATGACTTTCAAAATAT
The DNA here is from genome assembly GCF_014843425.1 of Jatropha curcas. The sequence continues at coordinate 340,654 of NW_023591598.1, read as the reverse complement.
TCATACACATATAAAAAATAAAATTAATTAATTTTACAAAATAATTAAATAATATATTATTTATTTTGTCTAAATGTTATTAATTAAATAAATTGTTAGAAAATTTTAAAAAATATTTCAAACAATAAAATAAGTAAAAAATTTAAAAGGAAAAAAAATAATAAAATCCCATTTGTATCAAAAAATATAATTTTAGACTAAAATTTTGCTTTCTTTTACCATTATACTATTTTAGATTTTTAACATTTTTTTAAGTAAAGTGTATTTTAAAAAATTTTTTAAAGAAAGTTTATCATGCAGTAAAAAATTATTTAGACTTTTAAAGGTGTGTAGGATAGCATAAGTAATTATAATTTTGAAAATAAAAATAGAAAATTTATAGTTCAAATTGGATTTGAATCGTCAATTAATCGTCGATTTAAGTTCAAATTTTAACATCTACATGAACTTTAAACAACTCTTGAATTGCCGGTTCCGATTCAAAATCTGGACCAATAGTTTAGTCTGATTTCGATTCATCCACAATACGATTTAGTTTTAGTTCAATTTCAATTCAAACTAAACCGATAACCATGCTTAATTGAAGTTAGTGGATTCTACTATTAATGTGAAGTCATGATGCCATGTCAACAAAGAAAAAAATGTCAAATAACTAAAAACTTAGACCAGGTCTAAATTTTATCTAGACTTGGACTATGGTCTTACTCATGGAAAAAATCAATGAGAGTAACGTATTTTATTGAAATAATAGTATTTCTGATTATACATTTGGAAAAAAATGATAAAATTATAATATTTTTAAAAATTTTTTTATTATTATTGGTTTAATCCATAAGCGTAACCATGGACCTGGTCTAAACAATTTTCAAAAAAGTATGAGTTTTGAGAAACAAAAAAAAAAAAACTAAAAAAGTATGAGTTTTTTTTTAGCTAATTCTTTTAATTTTGACATGTCATAAACTTATTTTTTATTTTAAAAATTAGATTTTTAAAAATTATGTAATTTTTATAATTTATTTATTTTAAAAATAAATTATTTTGGATTACGATCTCAAAATCAAATTTAAGTTGAGCAGAAAGTGTGTAACGTATCTTTATGTTATAATGTTATTTTAATATTTTTGAATTAAAATTTTTGTTTTTAGTTTATTGATTATTATTAAGTGACTAATTAAATAATAAATTTTAAATAATAAGTTTACACCAAAGATTGGCAGTTGTTATTTAGAGAATCATTTAAAGAAATCTAAATTTACATGATTAAACTATAATTAATTATATACTAAGTATGATTATGTACTAAGTATGTATATACAAATACCATGAAACAACTCGTACTAATTTTTTTTTAAAAAATTAGCTAAAGTAGTAAATATGGATAAAGCTCATAATTTTTTGATCATTTAGCTTTTCATTTTGCCGACATAGCTTGATGATACGACGTTTATGTGTCAAAATGTGAATCCTATTACGGGCAACATGAAAAATTTCGTAATAGACATAGGACAGAAGCTATAATTGCGATGAAAAAATAAATTTATTATCACAATTCTTAAAATTAAAAAGATCGACTAAATTTACAAAGACGATGTAAGTTCAAGTCTTTTGTGTCCTAAACAATACAATATAAATTGCGATGAAAAAATAAAATTATTATCACAAATTCTTTAAATTTAAAAAGATCGACTAAATTTACAAGACGATGTAAGTTCAAAGTCTGTTGTGTCCTAAACAATACAATATTATATATATATATATATATTACTATATATATATATATATATATATATATATTTAATATATCTTATAATTGTTTTCACTCAATAAAATATTAAATTTTTGGCCAATTAATTGATTGCTTTTAAAACCGAAAATCTAGTTTCTGAATTTTGTTTATTTCGACGATTAGTGCATTTTATCCACTTAAATCAATATCTAAAGTCAAAATTTCTTAATTTTGTCCAAAAAAAAAATATAAATAATGACTCATTTTCTTTTTAAACGAAGCAATTAGATTAAGTAGATTTTCACACCAATTCAAAATGAGCTGTCCAATTTCATTTTTAATGGACAGGAGTTGGCGCTTGGATGGAGTTACCATACATCTCAAATATAATATGCATATAAACCCTAGATAAATAATAAAAAAAATCACATAAATCTAATTAGCATGTGCAACTTTAGGCCAACAAATCAATCATTTTTTTTTTTAATTTTTTAAGTTAAAAATGCACTTTGGCAACTGTTACAACCAAATTGAAAAGAATAAAAGAATTCAAAATCCAATGACATCAAGCTACAAACAACTAGGCTTCTATACTGTGCAACCTTTATATTTCAAATTAAATCGTGCTTAAGCAATTTAGTTAAAGCAATCAATATATGTAAATAATGAAATTTAATTTTAATTTTTTTTATTTAAACTGATCATATCAAATAATAATTAAACAGTAATTTTGTTGAAAAGGGCGGGGAATTACTGTAATTTTTATAATTAATTAACGTTGATGAGGGCAGAGAAAGTAATGTGGTTATACAATATTAATAAGGATGTTAGGCCGCGACCATCGTAGGCAATTGAAACATTTCACCCCTACATTTAACTCATAAATGTCCAATTAAATAATATTAGCATCAATTAAGTTTCCATTTTTGGAATTTTTTTTTAATTTTCTGGTTCTTTTTTCTTTGACATGATTTTTTGGTGTATAAATAATAAAGAATGAAATATATGTTGGTGACTGGAATAGTAAGCATAATGGGCAAAGGACTTTTTACTAGTAGTATAGTATCAGAGGTATCGTAGGTATCATGCTTTCCATTTTCCTTTATTCAAATAAATATTTTTACTTATAATATCTTATAAAAATTAAAAAGTAATTGGGATAACAAAATTAATTAAATCATATAAAAAATAGTGGCATCCAACAAAATTAAAAAATAATAAATAATATTCATATGAAAACGCAAAAGAAAATTAAAAATAGTGGCAGTGCATATATAAAAGATAGGGAAGAGGAAAAGATATTAGAAGGCGAAAAGAGGGAGAAATTCTAAAAGATTAGGTGTAAAAAAAAAAAAGTAACGAAAGTTAAAGAAAGTCCACATGTCATCCGGTCTGGAAATCAATTTAATCAGCAAAATATATTTTATTATTACACAAATACATGTTTGAAATATTTCTGAATTACAAATTAAAGTTTAGACACAATAAAACCGATATCCTCTGAGTTGAGGCCCAACAGAGCTAGGCTTGTGTTGCAAAGCAGCCCAAGAAAATTACCATCAAAACTGAAACGCACATGCCTTAGCCCAAAATGGGAACAACTTACTAACGTGGCAATGCTAAGTTAAAAAATGATGGGTGAAATATACCAATTTTTATTTGTTACGATGTTTAGATTAAGATTTACTTTAAGAGTAAAATACTTTTTCATTTCTAAGTTACTGTCAAATTAACATTTACCTCCTTCTACTATCAATAAATAACTTTGGTGTTTCTAAATTAATAGTCCGTTACATTAACGGATCCTTTCATCCAATTTCACTCTAAATTGACGTTAAAGAAATGTTAAATGTCTAAAATAACCTTTGTCCATGTGGAAAGGGTTACTTTGTCGTTAGAGGAAAAACTAAATGACATATTGTGTGACTGTTGAGTTTTTTTGCTTAAGAGCAAAGGATATTGCAGAATCGATTTTCATGGAGAGAGCACAACTGATGAAGTGAAAATCCTAACTTAGTTCATCGATTCTGTGAGAGGAAGGGTCGATTATCGTGTTCTTCTTCATTTTGGCGTTGAGAACTCTTTTTTCTAGGTAAAGTTCTACACTTTTTTTACCGTTCAATATATGGTTGCCGCCTTTGGATAATATTGAGGGTCCATATTTTTTCCTTTGAATTTTAATTGAAATTTTTGTTTATGTTGTAAAGCTTTGATGTTAAAAGAGTAAAAGTTTAGCTTTTTAGGGTTTTTGACAATAAAAATTGGAATGGAAACTAATATAGGGGTTGTTAGTTTGGTTTTAAATGGACTGTTAGTTTCGTTTTTTGCTATAAAAGGTGGTTTGAGGATTATTTGTTTTGGTTTTAAACTCATACATACTTGTTGCTTCGAAACCTTCTACCTCCTGTTTGCTTTGATACACTGTTACTTTTTTTAATTTAGTTTATCGCTAAAACAGTATTGTTTTGGATCATTAAGATGGATGATCGGGTCTGGTATATAATAGAGATGACATACGGGACTCAGGAAGTGGTATTGACAATGTTGACCCAAATAAATACTCACACTTGGAGATGCTAAATAATGCCTACAAGTTGTTTAATATAAAAGTTGATTTTGTTGAACTCATTGCTGGGGATAATATGAAGATTGAGAAGGATGATGATGTACTTTTCATATTTGAGATGTTTAAGGACACTCTTGTTGTCCTAGTTCATGTAATTGCAGTGAATACATCCTTTGCGATGGTGGTTCCTGATAGTGATTCAGATGTTGTTGGGATTGTAGCAAGTAATGTTGGTGGAAATAGGGCTCAAACAAGGGATGAGGGAGAAACACAAGGTGAGGGAATGACACAAAATGAGGGAGAAACACAAGTTGAGGGTGTTACACAAGTAGAGGAAGAGGGTAGACAGGGTACTTTCATTGCTGGAGCAAGTATTTGGGATAACATTGTTGGAGAAAATAGTTCACAAGTTCAGGGTAGTAGTAGGGGAAGGGGTCAGTATGGTGCAAAGGGGAGAAGGGGTCGTGTGAGTATTAGAGGCAGAGGTATAAATGGAATTGGGTTTGGGAGAAGCAGGGGCAGGGGCAGGGGAAATGGGCACGTTAGTCATAATCAATCTAGGCCTGGGATTGGGTTAAGTTCAGGTCCAAGGTATACATGTGAGGTTGAGGTAGATTCATTTGGGCTTAGTGGAAATGGGATTGGTGTAACACAAGAGCAAATGGGAACTCAAATGTGAACAATGGGCAAGGCAGTCCTTTACTCCTGATTCCAAAAGTGAGCATATCACCAATAATCTCACCGAATCTTTCAACAGTTGGATTGGCAAGATTAGAGCATCTACAATAATTAATATTGTAGATAAAGTTAGATAAAAGTGCATGATGAGGATCCATAAACAATATGCAAAAGGTTATATATGGGAAGGAAGAGTCATTCCTAAATGAAAGTATGCTCTTACTAAACTTATTAAATACAGTAGGATGTGTAGAATGTTGCCCAGTAGTAACGATGTAATTGAAATGATGGAGGGCGCATTTAAATTTTCTGTGAATTTGGGTACTAAGACATGTAGTTGTGGTTGGTGGACTATATCTGAACTGCCTCGCAAGCATGCATGTTTATCAATAGGATACAAAAGGGCAAAATATCGAGGAATTTTTTCATGAGTACTTCGCAGTTGAATACTATTTGAAAGCCTATTCAGGGGTAATTCACCTATTGCCTCATTTGGAACTTGAACAATTGGATGTTTCGAACATTATCCATCCACCAGAATCCAAGAGAAAGGCTGGAAGGCCGAAGCAAAGGAGAAGATTGCAAGCGGATAAGGTGGCCCCTAGTGCTCAAGCAACAAAGATAGGAACAATTCGATGTCGGGTGTGCGGAGTACTTGGCCACAATAAATGAACATGTGAAAAGGCACCACCAGTCAATGGAGGTAAAGTTTTGATGTCATTTAATTTATAATTCCAAATGGCTACTAATGTTAACTAATGAAATTGTTATTGCTCTTCTGTCCTTTTATTAATCACAGGCGTACAGGAGCAGGAAAGGAAGACTTGCAGCATCAAATACACAGATTTGCAGTATAGAAGTGGGAAAGGAGCTTCAATGGTTCTTCGATTTTCTTCGTATTCATAAATAATTTATCCCTGTGAACTTTTGTATTGTAATGCTGCAGATTTTTGTGTAAGAATGTCTTACTGCAGACGATTTTTAGAATTTTGGATTTGCATCTTTTGTGAATCTGGCATTTGGTATTATGTAAAGCATACAGTGCCACTTATTATGATTTTGTAATGGAATATTGAAATGCAACTTATGATGATTTTGTAATGGAATTATAAAGATTTGGCAGACTTGAGATTTGAGTTTTATATTATTTTCAAGTCTATATTAGACAATTTCAGTCTAAGATCTACAGCTTCACATTTCAAGCCTCACACATTCCATAATACATCCAAACTCATTAGCTTAAAATGGTTCAAAATATAAACATTTCAGCTATAACAAGAAAAATATGACACATTTGGATTAAATTGAAACATTGCAATTCATTAAAGCGAAACATTGCTTCAAAGCTAATACATAAACTTTTTAAGTAAAAGACCTTCATTCTCTACCTAAGTCATCTTTGACACCAAAATCATAACAAACATGAGAATCAACAACACATAAATCATACAAATGCAAACAAACATCTTCAAATACACAGTACACTTATCTAACGCCTCTATCTTCATCGCAATCCTTCTCACTTTAGTCTGCAAATTTAAAATTTCATCCCTCAAATCTTTCATCTCAATAACCTCTCGCAAATTACTTCTTTGCCTAACCTTAAAGTCGATAGAATCCATTATTGGGTTTGCTTGGTATGATTCAACTGGTTTACACCACCCCAAAAATGATCCACATTGATTGCTCATTCAGTAGTAATACAATCGATTTCGGTTCTTCGAAATCTCTGATATGCGAATTCCAACCTCTTGCCACATTTGCATGTAGCATTGACATACCTTCCTTCCCACAAACTCTCAGCAGCACTGGAGCTCGATATCGACTTTAGGTTTCACTTGAAAATTGGGATTTGAAAAAAATATGTAATTTTCAACTTTATATTTCAGGCGGGTCCCATTAAGGGTTGTATGAGGTTATAAATTTAGTCTCTCTCCTCAGTTACCACTTCAAATTATAACAGCATGGAAGGATTCGTTAATGTAATGAACCATTAATTTAGGGACATCAAAATTATTTGTTGATAGTAGAAGGGTAGTATGGATTATATTCTAAGCGGGTCTCATTAAGGGTAGTATGGGGTTATAAATTTAGTCTCTCTCCTCAATTACCACTTTAGTTCAAATTATAACGACAATTTAGAGTGAAATTGGATGGAAGGATCCGTTAATGTAACGAACCACTAATTTAGGGACGCCAAAATTATTTATTGATAGTAAACGGATGTAAATATTAATTTGACAATAACTTTAGGACGAAAAAATATTTTACTCTTACTTTAATTGTATTAAAGTTTAGCTTAAATATATAATTACCTACTGGCGATACATAAATACAATGAAATAAATAAATAAAAGTAATCAGAAAAAATATGTAGATACAAAGCTTATAAGCTTATTCAACATATCTATATCTATACTATATAAAAAAGTGAAAATGAGAGAATTAGAATTACCCATAATGTCCTTATTGAAATTTTAATTGTTATAAATTAACCTTAACTAATTAAATTTTATTTTAAATATTATGCTTAATAGATAACTAACGTTATCATAATAATCTTGATGAAATTTAAAATGTTGTAAAATAATCTTATTAATGATGAATTAAATTTTATTTTAAATAATATGCTTAATAGATAAATAATGTTAACTATATATTAATAAATATATTTTATTTTTAATTATTTTAATGTTATATAATAAGGTTATACATGAAAATTAAATATTCCTTTATTTACTATATGGTTTTTAATTTAAACAATTTAGGATTTAAATTAAATGTTAGAGCTCCCCAACTTCCACACACCTCCCTCCCCTCCCTCCCCTCCTATACACATCCCCTCCCCCCCCCTCCACACCCCCGCGCCCTCCCCCCCCCCCACCACTAATGCGCCCTATCCACTCCCTCCCCCTCAACCACCAATCCCCACCTCCGCCCCTCCCCCCGCACTAATCCGCCTCCCACTCCCGCCTCCACCCCCCCGTCCCCGCATCCTCGCCCGCCCCACACCAATCGCCGACCTACCTCCTCCCCCCTTCTCTCCCCCCCAACCGTCCACCCCCCCCTCTCACACCCCCTCCCCCCTCACTCCTCTCCCCCCCCCATCCCCCCCCCTCCCTCCCCCCCCCTCCTCCCTCCCCCACTCCACTCACCTGCTCCTCCTCAGCCTCTCCTCCTTCCCTCCCCTACCCTCATCACCCCCTCATCCCACCCTCTCCCTCTTCCTCTCCCCTCCCCTCCCCCCTCTCCCCCTCTCCCTACCCCCACCACCCCCCCTCCCCCCTCTCCTCCTCCACCCACTCCTCCCCTCTCTCACTCCCTTCCTACCTCCCCACTCCCTCCCTCACCCTTCCCTCCCCTCACCATGCCCCTCCCTCCTCTCACACCCCCCTCTCTCCACACACCGCCTCTTCTCCTCCCTCCCCGCGCGCCCTAACTAACGCATGTGCGCCCTCCTCCATCCACCCACCATCCCTCTCACATCTCCCTCTCACCCCCTCTCCCCCTCCTCATACCTCCACCTCCACCCGTCATCCCCCACCTCGCGCACCCCCTCCCCCCCACTTCCCACCCTCCAGCACTCCCCCCCATCTCACTCCCCCGCTCTGCACTCCACTCCTCCCATCCACCGCCTCACTCTCTCCCACCTTCCCACCCCCCCCTCCCACTTCTCCCCCTCCCCTCCCCTATCTCCTCCCCCATACCCCTCTCCCTCCATCCCACCCTCCTTCACCTCCCATCTACCCCTCCTCCCCTCTACTCTTCCCCCCACATCCTCTCCCCCCTCTCTCCCTCCCCTCACCCGTCTCTCTCCTCACTCACTCCCCCACTCCTCCCTCTCCTCCCCTCCTCCCACCCCCCCCCCCCCTCCCTCCTCATTTCCCCCGCCCCCGCCCTCCACACGCCCCTCCCCCCTTCCCTCCCCCTCACCATCACCTCCCCCCTCCCCCTACTCCCTTCCACACCCACACACCCCTCACCCCTTCTTCCCTCCACTCCTCTTCTTCTCTCCCCCCTCTCTCCTCCTCATCCCACCTCTCCCTCCCGTCGCCACACATCTCCCCCCATCCACTCACCCCCCCACCCCCCCCCTCTCCCCACTACCCTCCTCTCTCTTCACCACCCCTCCCCATATCCCCTCCACACACCTCCCCCCCCTCCCACCCCTCCATTCCTCCACACCCACCTCCTCCCTCACCCGCCCTCCCCCTCCTTCTGCCCCCATACACACCCCCCACTCCCACTCCTCTCAACCTCCCCCTCCTCACCTCTCTCGCCTCTCCTGCCTCCCTCCCCCCCCACCCCACCCTCACCACACCCCCCCCTTCCCCTCCGTCTCCCCCCCCACCCCTCCTCCATCCCCCCCCCCTCCTCTCTCCTCACACCTCCACCCTCCTCCCCCTCTCTCCTACCTCCCCCATCCCTCCCTCCACTCTTCCTATCCTCCTCCCCCCTTTCCCACCACCATATCCGTCCCCACCCCCACCCCACACCCCCACGCGATCCCACCAACTCCACCCACCCCCCCTACACTCAACGCACACAACTCCCTCCGGACCACCCCAGCAACCCCCAACACCCCCACCCAAGCCCACCCCCACCCCCCTCCCCCCCCGCCCCCCCTCCACAGACTTGAAGAATTTGAGTTTTTATTTATTTTCAAGTCTATTACTTAAGACCAATTTTAACAGTACTAAGATCTACAGCTTCACATTTTCAAGGCCTCAACATTTCCATTAATTACATCACAAACTCCATATATGCCTTAAAAGGTTCAAAATATAAACATTTCAGCTATAAAAAACAAGCAAAAATATGACACATTTGGCATTAAATTGAAACATTGACAAAATATATATATGAAAGACGAAATACAATTGCTAAACTAAATTACATAAAACTTTTTTAAGTAAAAGACCTTCATTTAACTCTACCTAAGTCATCTTTGACACCAAAAATCCATAACTAAACATAGAGAATACCAACAAACAACATGAAATCATAAAACGAAATGCAAAACAAAACATCTTCAATACACAGGTTAAACTTTCATAACGCCTCTATTCTTTTCATCGCAATCCTTCTCACATTTAGTCTGCAAAATTTAAAATTTCATACCCTCAAATCTTTTCATACTCAATAAACCTTCTCGCCAAATTTACTTCTTTTCGCCTAACCTTAAAGTCGATTAGAATCCATTTATTGTGGTTTTGCCTTTGGTATGATCCAAACTGGTTTACCACCCCAAAAAATGATCCCAAACATTATTGCTCATTTCAGTATAATACATCGATTTCGTTCTTCGATAACATTCTGATAAATACGAAATTCCAAACCTCTTGCCACATTTGCTGTAGCAGTTGACATACCTTCTCTTTCCACAAAACTCTCAGCAGCACTCGGAGCTCGATATCGACTTAGTCTTCAACGAAAATTGAGGATTTTGAAAAAAAATATGTAATTTTCAACACTTTTATATTTATCAGCGCGGGTCCGCTATTTAAGGTTGCTATTGAGGTTATAAATCTATATTCTCTATCTCACTCAGTACCCACTTCAAATATTAAACAGGCATGAAGGATTCGGGTTGTGAGAGTGGTAATAAACCATAATTTAGGGACAATCCATAAATTTTAGTTGATATAGTAAGGATAGGATTAGTATGAGATTATATTCTAAATGCGCGGTTTCTCACTTAAGGGTTAGTATTGGCGGTATAAAATTTTAGTCTCTTTCTCACTCAATTACCACTTTATGTTCAAAATTATAACGACAATGTAAGAGTGAAAATTTGGATGAAGGATCCGTTAATGTCAAACGAACCACTAAACTTTAGTGGACGCCAAAATTATTTATTGATAAGTAAACGGATGTAACTATAAATTTGACATTAAACTTATAGACGAAGAAATAAATTATTTTACTCTTATCTTTAATGTATTAAAGTTTAGCTTAAAATATATAATTACCTACTTTGCGATACATAAAAATTACAATGCGAGATAAATAAATAAAAAGTAATCAGAAAAAATATGTAGATACAAAGCTTTATAAGGGCTATATTTCAACAGTATCTATATCAATTCATACTATATAACAAAAAGTGAAAATGAGAAGAATATTAGAATACACCATAATTTGTCACTTATTGAAATTATTGTTTATACACAAATTAACCACTAATTTATCTCTCCTCCATTTTTAAGCCTCCCCCCCTTTCCCACCCTCCCCATATGCCCCCCCCACAACTACACTATTTCCCTCCTGTCAACTAACCAACCCTCACCCCCCCCCTCAACACACCCTTTCCCTCCATATCAATATAATTCCTATGATACCCCACCCCTAATTGACAGATACTCCTCACCCCTACACATTTCTCCCCCCCAGCGCTCCGCCCCTATACCCGACACCCCCCCCCACACCTCATATATATTTCAATCTTACTGAAATAATCCCCCACCCCCCACCTAGCATCCTTACCTCACCCCCCCCGCCTACTATAAACTTTAATGTAAATATTTATTTAAAACTATTATGCCTTAATAGAAACAAACGTTAACAATAATAATCTTGTATGAAATTTAAAAATGTGTAAAAATAATCTTATTAATGATAAATTAAAATTGTATTTTAAATAGATATGCTTAATAGATTAAATAATGTATATTAAACTAATATATTAAATAATAACTATATAATGTATTTTTAATTATTTTAATGTTATATAATAAGGTTATATAAGGTTATACATGAAAATTAAATATTCCTTTATTTACTATATGGTTTTTAATTTAAACAATTTAGGATTTAAATTAAATGTTAGAGCTAAATACATATTATCTGTATTTATTATATATATTATTTTGCTATATGTAACTTAATAGATAATAAAATAAATTTATAATCTATCTATCTATACTATATAAAAGTAGGAATGAGTTGTAATAATGAAATTTTATATATTTTCCTTGTAAAATTTGAGATATTCTAAAATAACTTTAGTCATAAGCCATTAAAAAATTTTAACATAAAAATATACATAATATCTCTATAATTGATTGGATGTTTTCTTAACTTTTTTTTAATAGATAAATACATTTAGATAATTAAGCATTTGAAAATTTAAAATTTTACTAGTATTATCTTATTATGTTTGATTATGTTTTATTTTTATTATATTATTATTAATAATTTATATATATTATTATTAATTAATTAAATAATTTTAATAATAATTATTATATTATTAATTAAAAAATAAATTTAATAATTTTAATAATTTATTATTTTATTAATTAAAAAATATTTTACTGTATATATAAAAATCACTATATTTATTGCAATCTAAATAAGGATGAGCATATAACGAGTATAGTCAATATGCATAGCACGTCTTAAGAGGAACTGATATAAATAAAAATCTAAACTACATAAGTACATAATTACCATTGCAAAGCTTTAATTCAAATACTTATTAATTGCTATATTTATTGGCGAAATTTGTCTAAAGTCTATATTATATATAAATGTGGGAATAGGAGGGAATAATGAAATTTAGAATATCCTAATATAATTTTAGTCATAGCCAATTCAAAAATTACATATTTTACCAATGAGTGTTTGGATGAATGGCTCGGCACTCTTCTCCTTTAAGTAAAGTCGAAGGTCCGATCCATCCATGAGGATACTTGTGGTAGAGACAAAAAAAAAAAGAAAAAGAAAAACTACATTGTATTATTTGATTGGACAATAAAAAAGAAAAAGTGTACTCTTCTTTTTCTATATGATTGTAGGAAAAATTAAGGGTCTGTTGAACATTAAGCGGATCTCACAAGTTCTATTCGTGTTTCCAGCAAACCATGGTTCAGAAACTTAATTGCAAACGTTTTCCGTTAAGACATTGAAATAGAAATTTTGAAGATTTCAAGCACTAAATTTATAATTAAGCATTTTACTTATGATCTAGGCAGTGTGGAAACTAAGATGATAGCATTTCACATTTCTGAAATGGAAAATTTTGGACTTGTTTTTTTCTTAATTTGGTTAAAATGTATGACTAAGTAATTTGCAGGCTTAAAATGTCAACATCCATACCTTCAAAAAAAGTATCCATTATTTTCTCATAAATAGTTCAGTAGGATTAATTCGTAAATCAATTAATTATTCAATATAATAAATACTCTATCAAATCCACAAACGGATCATTAATAAACTATAACAACACAATACAAAAAATTACACCACGAATTATTATAATAACTATGATTTTAAAAATCATTTATCTAAAATTTCAGGTATTATCTATTCCATTACCAAGGACCGCCTAATTAGGCTCGAGACTTAGTTACAATTAAATCTCTTCGCTTCTCTCTGTATATGCGTTTAGTAGGGATCAAATCCTATAGCTCTTCCTATATACTCAATTTGCGTTACCAACTGAGCCACTACCCATAGATTATAATGAGTGCTTTTAGTAACTAAATATCTTACTCCCTTCGTCCCATTTTGTTTGTATAGTTTGACAAAACACGAATGTTAAGAATTTAGTCAATAAAAATTATTTTATTCTTTTTTACCCTTTAATTATTAAGATATTAATAAAAGTCTTTTATTTAATAAATAATCATAAATTATTCTTTACTGTCAATAAAAATTATTTTATTCTTTTTTACCCTTTAATTATTAAGATATTAATAAAAGTCTTTTATTTAATAAATAATCATAAAAGTTATCATGAGAAAAATAATTATTTACGTATATAAATTTATAAATCTTGCAAACATTTTTTGACATGAAAAAAAAATAATAATAAGCAAACAAAATGAGACAAAATGAGTACTTTTTATTTTCCTTGATTAATTATGGACCTCTAAATTGTTAATTAATTATTCATTAAAGTATATTTTAAATAATAATAAAATAATAAAATTATACAGTAATGCTTGGACACACGATCAAACTTAACTTCTATTTAAAGTTGTATGAGTTGATTATTAATTCAAAATTAGATTTTTATTGTGTTTTATTTTCAAATTAAAAATAATTATACATTTTTTAATGTGTGAATAGAACATATCATTACAAACAACACATCATACATTCCAAGTTCCAACAATACATTGAAGTTCAAAAAAAAAAAAAAAAAAAAAAAAAAAAAAAAAAAAAAAAAAAAGCAAAAAGTTATATACTTTGCAGGCCTCAATAATACAACCCAAGCCCGCAATCTAACTCCAAAGGTTTAGCCGAATGGAGCCCAAAACTTAACCATACACAAACCCATATAGAAGTATGTGTCAAATTTTTAAACTTTGATTTTAAAAAATGTCATTTTTACCAAAACTATTAAAATAACCTCACAAGCCTACTCCTCCAAGACCCTAATCCCTATTCATTTTAGTTCTCATTCTCCCATTTGTTATATACTAGTCTTATATATTCATTCTTTATACTCATTTAATTTATTATTTACATAATGTTAAAATATAAAATTTTATTTATTTAGACTATAATAAATACAATGGTTAAATTATATTACACTTTATATATACGGTAAATATTTTTTTTGTTAAATGTTTTACACTTTAATATCTTATTGAAAAAATATATATATATTTATTTCTCCCTTTAAAGCAGTAATTTAAATATAAAATGTGTTATTCATCGTATTGGTTTATACAGTTTTTATTACATGTTAGTTGTTTTCATTTTCTTTTTTAAGGAAAAATAAATCGGTGAAAATCATCATATAGTTTTTATTAAATGTTTTATAATTAACTTATATGTTTTGTTAATAACTTTCACAATAATCTCTTTTAGTAAATAAATATACTTTAACAATAGAATAAGAAACTTTAGTAAATAAATATACTTTAACAATAGAATAAGAAACTAATCTAATAAATCAAATAAAATATTTATAAACAATGATATATTTTTATTTTTATTTTTATTTTTTTAGCCAATTAAAATCATGAAAGCAATTTAAAAAATTATTAATAAAATCATTTTCTTTTATTGAATTAGAATTAGAATTCAATAAGATATTAATATAACTAATCAAATTCGAGATGTTCAAAAATAATAATTTTTATCTTATTTTTTGGCCAACCAAATTGGAGTGCAATTTATAAATCATATCCTTTTAAAATTAAAATCTGAATTATCTAGATATATTTATTTAAAATAAATTTAAAAAGAAAAATAAAAAATATTTTCGAATGCCCCATATTTACATATATTATTTAAAATAATAATTTTGAAGCTAAATTATAAATTATAAGAATAATAATAAATTATTCATTTATTAAATATTAGTAATAATTTACATAATAATATAATTAAATAAAAAATATAATAGACTTAATAAGATAATAACTTGTAAAAATTTAAAAATTAAAAATTTAAAAAAATTTAAAAATGCCTTAATTATCTATATATTTATCTATTTAAAAAGTTTAAAAGAAAACATCCAATTAAATTATTAAAAAATATTATATACATTTTTACGTTAAAATTTTTAATTGGCTAAAACTAAGATTATTTTCCAAAATATCTTAAATTCACAAGGACAATATCCGGAAGATTCTCATTATTTCCCCATCATTCTCACTTATATATATATATATTATATATATATATATAATATATATTATAATATATATATATATATATATATATAATATATTTCACAAGAGATAATATCGGAAAAATCTTCATTATTCCTCCCTCATTCTCACATTTATATATAG
This sequence comes from Jatropha curcas, assembly GCF_014843425.1. The sequence goes on along the minus strand of NW_023591598.1, from coordinate 324,930 downwards.
TATTAAATATGCTATCTATATATTTCACAAGGATAATATCGAAAATCTCATTATTCCTCCCTCATTCTCACATTTATATATAGTATAAATATGCTATTTTTTTCTAATATGCAATGCGCGCTGTTTATACTTGTAATTCTCGCAATAAAATATCAATTTTTTTAATTTACAGTTAAGTTAAAATAATGTTCAATATATTAAATTTTTATAATAGTTTATAAATCTTTGTATAATAAGCATATGAAACCATTATCGATACAATAATACTAATAAATATATAGAGTTTATTCGAATAAAAAGATTTAATAATTTGGTAAATAATAAAAATTAGCAAGAATATTTGTAACCATGCACACCAAAGTATAGCCTAGTGATAAATGTATGTACGACTTGACAATAGATTCAGGTTTAAATTTCCTCTATTGTACTCGAAAAAGAATACTTTTATCCATCCAATTATTTCCCGACAAATCCTTGTATAATAATTATAGAGATAATCCATGCACTTAGTTTCTAATTTAATTATTATACTAGGTGGTCCTGAGCGTGACTGTTTAGTATTTATGTATGAGAAGCAAAATAAAGTTTTAAGCCAAAAAATTAACTAAGAACTAAAAATCATAAATAAATAATCCAAAAACAAAAAAATAATAAAGACAAAGAAATAATAACACTCACTATTTTCTCTTGTTGTTTCCAAGTTATATCAGCCAAAGTTATAAACAAAGTATCATAGAGTTTAATTAACAAAATAGCATAAATAGAGATCTTAGTACATATTACATCTATACACAACAAAATTATTACATATTTGCCTTTATTCTCTAATAAAATTACGTCTCTTTCGCATGTACTTTTTCTATACAGAATAAAATAAAAATAATATTTGAAAAATAACAATATTATCACATACCAACTTAGCTGGATACAAATTAAAACTAGGTATCAAAGAGGAAACAATATTTTTCTTTTAATAGAAAATGTAAATTAATAGGAAAAGACGGATAAATAAATTTTTATTGAAATAAGAGCATGATTTATAAGATCTGGATTACATAAAATATTATAGTCATAGCATTTATAAGCTGAAACTGAGCTATGAGAATTAAAATACACCAGCTTTGAATCTTTGCCACAGAAAAATGAATTCCACTTTTCATCTGACTTCACAGAAGACATAACAACATATCCTTCAATGCATCATCTATTTTGAACATCAATTTTTGCAGAACCCTTCCTGAAATGAATGTCATACAAAAGCAGCAGCATCATCATTTATCACTATTATTACTACTATTATTACTATTACTGCTACTATTACAATTACTGCTATTATTACTACTGTTTACAATTATAACTATTACTACTACTACTACTATTATTATTATATTGAAACTTTTAAGCACCATTATATGTATCGTAAGAATAATTAGAGAGACGAATAGGAAAATTGCATATCTATTTTCTCAGCTATGCAAGAAAGATTATTTGACGAAAAAAGAGAAAGGAAGATTGACAATTACAATTAAAAATGATAAAAAAAATTAGATAAAATTTAATTCAAAAGGGGAGATAATTGGTTGTACGTTCGGAAGTCACAAATTCCCCAACAACAATAAATTTTACCTAATTCATGCATAATTATCATTAAAGAAGAGGAGAGAAATTGGAGAGGAAACCTCATTTTCTATTCAAAAGTAATAAATTTTCTGTAAAAAATAAATACTACCTCTGTTTCTAAATATTTATTACATTTGGAATTTCACGCCTCTTAAGAAAACTATTAAATTTGCATAAGTTATAATATATTATTGAATAAAATTGATTATATTATATTTAATTTAATATATCTAAATACCAAATTTTGAGGAATTAAATTGAAGCAATAATTGCTGGTGATATACAAAGAGTAAATATGGAAAAAAAAATTTATTACTCTTTGAAACCGCAAATGTGACAAATATTTTAAAACACAATACTTTCTCAAATGTGATTAGTATTTAGAAACAGAGATACTACTAAAATGTCAGAGAGTCTCGCTCGCCTAAAAAAGCCCAATGTCAGTGATCAAAGAAATTCAATTATCTCCTTTATATATGTGTAATGATAATGAATATTATTTGATGTAGCATTCAATTATTCTTGAATCAAGTAATAATGAGTTAAAACTAAGTGTTTGTTTAATTTATTTTTGGGGTAATTGTAACCCATCCTAGTTATTGGCAGCATGGGCTATAGTAAACTAGGATAAGGTGCTTTTCAGTTTTGCATCTTTGACATACATCACATTTTTTACCCCAAAAAATTAAAGTTTAATCATACTTAATAAACTTAACTCTTACTGGCAGAACAAAAATCATATTTTTTGTGTTATTTTCTTTTTACTCACTCTCTTTTACGTGGCTTCCTTCTCATAAAATTTCAAAACAAGTGGATTAATTAATTTAGTTAGTTAAATTACAAAGAAAATTTTAGGATATTTGATTGTAGTAATTACTAATTAGAACAATTTGCATTGTTAATCACTATCTAAGTATATAATCAAAATATAATATTTCATACCTTGCAATGGCTGCATTGGGTGTTTTTCTACAGTTTTTTACTGTGCCAAATCTATTACCTTACTTAAACTCTAGGTAAAATTATTGATCAAAAAATTCAGAGATGCAAAGTTGGAAAGCTCTATTAGAGATTGTGATATCATTTTGTAATTGACAAGATATTGATACTCCTGATACGAGTGTATACTTCTCTGATATCATTAGATATTGTCGCTATAAAGACATAGTGATAGTAGAATATTATTATAGAATAGATATATTTACTGTTGCCATAGATCGTCAATCGAAGGAGTTGAATAATAAATTGAACGAGTAAGTAACAAAATGTCCCATTCTAAGTATAGCTTGGGATCCAATATATGCTTTTAAATCATTTAAAATTGATGATATTTGCACTTTAGTCGAAAAGTATTATCCTCAAGATTTTTCAAATCAAGAAAAAATTGCTCTCTAAAGTGTCAGTTGTAGCATTATGAGCTTAATGTGCCTAATCATCTAGAGTTAAAAAATTTATCTGCTATTGGTGGTTTATGCAAAGGATTGATGGAAACATGAAGTTGAAATCATACTCATTGGTTGATAAATTAATTTGAATTATTTTAATTCTTTCAACTTCAACAATAACTACTGAATAAGCTTTTTCCAACTGTGAAAATAATGAAAACAACGCTTCGTAGCAGAATGTAAAATGATTTTCGTAGAAATTCTTTAATTATAAAATTGTAAAATAATTGCTGAAAAATTTACAGTTAATAAGATCATGGATGATTTGTATTCGATGAAAGACTTTTTATGAAATAATTATTTTTGGCCTCTTAAGAAAATTTCTGACTCCGCTCGTGTTCCAAGGCTTCTCTTTCAAATCTAGAAGCAAACAAGGGCCTCTGCTTTCACTCTTTCAAAGAAAGCTTGAAGGAAGCAAAGCCAATTAAGTTCTCGAAGTGCTTATTAAAGGTAATAAATAAAATTATTTAATATTTTTATTAATAAAATTAAAAATCAATCTTTAATTCAAACGCTCCATCAACCAAATTTGAGTATAATAAGGCATTCAATAAAACTCGAATCAAAATTCAAATCTTAAAATATTTTCAATGGATGTCGAGTTCTTGTAGTGTATTGTATCAACCTTACTCCGTTATACCTATTGTTAAATTTTTTTTTTAATAGATATTTATATAACATTGCCAACTAACAAAATATGAACTGTAATTAATTAGATTAACAAAGCACCATATTACACCATTAAAATGAGATAAAATTGAATTTTAAGATTTAAAACTAATATTCCTTCTGTCTCAAAATATAAGTCGTTTAAGGTTGTTGCATAAAGACTAAGGAAACAATTAATTCTCCTAGATTATAACAAATTCAATGGTAATTTGATCAAATTATCATTTATCTCAAAATTAATAGTTATTTACGAAAATAACTCAAAATCAATAGTTATTTATGAAAATATTTATTATAACTAATCTAAATAAAGGTAAAATTGAAAAAACATCATTTATTACTTCTTAAAATACTCAAAACGATTTATATTTTGAGACAAAATAATCACTCAAAAACGACTTATATTTTGGTAACTAATCTAAATTAAAGGTAAATTTGAAAAAACATCATTTATTACTTTCTTAAAATACTTCAAAACGATTTATATTTTGAGAACAAAAAACATCATTTATTACTTCTTAAAATACTCAAAACGATTTATATTTTGAGACAAAATAATCACTCAAAAACGACTTATATTTTGGGATAGAGTGAGTATTAAATTATCAAATTGATGAATTTGAAGATTTTAAAAAATGTCGAATAGCAGTATAAAAAAGATATGTCATTTTACTTTTATTTATTTTTCTAAAATTATTTTATATTTAAACATAGTTTATGAAATTTAAAAAATAAATATGTGCTTTCATAATTTTTAAAATATATTACATATAATTATGTAACTAATTAGTGAGTAATTGCCCCTAATCATTCCACTTGGAATTTTAGTAATAATTGCTAACAAAATGCAAAATGACACAAAAAAATATAATCATTTTAATATGTTATTATTAAAGATACAATTTTAGTGATATTACCTAACCGTTGATTAAAAAAAAAAAAAAAATCTAAATGTAGTTGTTTGAATTTGAAATCCACGATTTTTTTTATAGAATTTATCTTAAAAAAAAAAACTCTCAACGTAGTTTTTCTCTCTCAAACCTAAAACCCCTCCTTTCTTATTTCACAGGGAGCCAGCACTGTATCAACCCTTTCTATTCTTTATATTTTTTTTAAATAATCTTCAGATCTGTGTTTTTTGCTATAAATTTAGTTAGTGTTGCCTATATGATGGAATTATTATTGTCCACATCTCGAGATTTTATTCTTAAATTTAGTCATTTTGACAGTTTCTAGTTTATTGTTTATTATCACCGTTATAATGATTTTTATTTATAATATTTTGTTATTTTAGTAATTATGTTGAAAGAGATGGAGATCTTCTAGCTGACAAAAAAAGAACAAAAATGAGATGATTTTATTTCACTCATCAATCCATTACTTTTTTCTTCAAGTCATTAGATGAAGAAAGAATGAGATATTTGAACTTCAGGAGAAAAATGGTATACTTAATGCAATATTAAAGGCAAATTAGGAAAGAAAATATACTTCTTCTTTTTTTTTTTTAAAAGAAAAATAAATAAATAAATAAATATATATATATATTCTTTAATTCTTGTACAAAACCACTTTTGTCCACCACGTAAACATATCATACCCAGTACAAATTAATCAAGTATATCAAAGAGGTGAACCAAACTTTCCAAGTGTCCAAATACTGATTTAATGATATATTGATAAATTTCCAACACTATATTAATGAAGGAAAAAGACTTCAAATAAATATTTAGTCAAACCAACTCAAATGCGACGGGCAAAATAATGCGATAGGCTCTATCCAATCCAGGTGTATATCAATTATCATCTTCTTGTAACTCCACTCACTATGCATAATGCAATAACTATCACATTATGTCTATGAAAACGAACGTAGGGCCTCTCAACTCCATCATTTATGCACCTTTAAATTGCAACCTAAGTTGGTAGCTCTATTCAACCTTTACTCCTTCAGTCCGTGCGCTTCGCGAACCTCTTAATATATCGGAATATTTTGAACTTTATAAGATTTTATGTTTTTCCATTTTAATTGCAATTAAAGTTGTTATTGTTATAAAAAGTCAAAATTTTAGTAAAATTAATAAAAATATCTAAATATGGTGAAAAATTATAAAAGCTTTTAAAATTTTGGTATTATTTTGAATTGCAAAAATATCTACATAACTTTTAAAAATTAATGTTTTGAATTACAAAAATTTCAATTTAATTCCACCTTTTAAAAGTTTATTAACTTTAAATATTAAAATATCAATAAATTAAATTAGTTATTTGAATTTCAATGATAATTCTAAGAATTAAATGTCTAAATGTTATATTTTATTGGTCTGTTTTATATTATTATTATCGCGAGAATTTATATTAGGATTTAACTGCTCTATTAGATATTGATATAGATAATATATCATATAATGGAAAAATTTTAAATTTTATTCTACACTAAAAGAAAATCGTGTCTAAAAAATACAATATACAATTCAATAATAATTCTACCAATTGTAGAAATAAATATCATAAGAGAAAAAAATAAAAAAATCAAGAATAGTGTCTAAAAAATAAAATATATAATTCAACAGTAATTCTACCAATTGTAGAATTAAATAAATATTATAAGAGATAAAAAAATAAAAATCTAATAGTTGTCGATCAATATGGAGTCCCTTCTTCTGTGAGATCTTGGTACAATGATTTCTAAAACAACAGCTGAATTAAACATTCACTTAAAAGCAGAAATTTTCTGTTGAAGCTTTTTGCAGATTTAGTCGATTCATCAATGGCTTCTATTATAATAATAAGATAAATTGAATCCTTAATAAAAATCAAGAAAGAAGCAAGAAAGAAGTAAAAGAGTAACTGAATACAAAAAAAAAACAAGAAAGAAGTAAAAAAGTACGAGCACTTGAATGCAGAGAATTAAACATACATTATCCATAAATTTCCAATAAAATGTCACTCCTCTTATAGGAGAAACAAAAATGAAAAGAAGAATATTTCATTGACAATAAGGGATAAGATTAGATTTCAAAATTCAATTTAACTTAGATTTCAAAATTGAGTTAACTTAGATTTTATTTGCTTACTAAATATTAGGTTAGATTAATTTGTAAAAGAAAAAAGAAAATATTCAAAAATTTATTAAAATAATTAGAAAATTTATAAAAAAAGATAAAAAGGAAAGTTCAAATGATAGAATGCCAAGTCAGTTTTGTAGAGTTTTTTTTACTTCAGAATTTTATATATATATATGAGTCGGATATAAATAACTCGTGCTTTTAAAATTAGATTCCGTTTGTTTCCGTAAAATAACTTGCTGGAAAATAACTTACTGAAAAGTATTTTCATGAAAAACATTTTCATTGAAAAATATTTTCCAAATAACTTATTTTTCAATGTTTGATTATAATATTGAAAATTAGTTAAAAATATTAAAGTCTTTATCTCATAAGACCATAAAAATATTAATATTAATAGAAATTTTATAGAAAAAACATTTTTCATGAAAAATATTTTCCAATAACTATTTTTCAATGTTTGATTATAATATTTGAAATTAGTTAAAATTAAAAATATTAAAGGTCTTTATCTCATAAGACCATAAAAATAAATATTAATAGAAATTTTATAATTTGAATTTTATTGTTATATATATTATATATATTATGAAAGCCGTATATATATATATATATTATGAAAGCCGCCGGTGTCCGGTAGTGGTGGACACCGGCGGCGATGCTTGGTGGTAAATAGTTACTGTTGGTAGTAACTATGATGATTAATAAATTAAAAAATATGAATTTGTAAAGTTTGCCAATATCTGAAAAATATTTTACTCTCTCGAAAATGGGAAGTTATTTTCCTTAAAAAATGACTTAATTTTCCTTTGATCAGGAAAATATTTTTCGTTGACTTGCCCAAACATAGGAAAATTGTAAAAAATAGTTTCGGCAAATTATTTTACGAAAAGAAAAAAAGCCTTAGATACATAGGAGACCTGATGGACTTCATCATTGAATTACAATTCAACTGAGTTAACTTAATTCAATAAGTTTTTTATTTTTATAATTTTTTATAAAAATGGAAAAATATAATCACAAAAGATTTATAACAAAAGAAAAAATAATAATAACAATAATAATAAAATTATTTTTCATACCATTCATTATTAAATATCAGTAAAAATAAAAAAAAAATTATACTTCAACAAAGTAATTATAGTAAGCATCATTAAATTTTGAAAGAAAGTTCAAAATGCCCTCTAAAACTTGGCTTTGATATATATTTTGGGCTAAATCATTTGAAAACTCCCAAACGTTACGGTAGTTTTAATTATACTCTAAATCTAATTTTTTTCTTCTAGTATCCTGAATTTCAATTTTAATTACATAGCACTCAAATTTCAAATCGCACTCAATTTAATGAATAAATTATTATTTGTATGGGACCCAATTTAACCTTTTCTCAAATCAGACTCCTCCCAACCACCAATGCTTATAAATAAATAAAAATTTATATTTATTTATATAAAATATTAAAATAAAAAATAATATATTCATCTTAAAAATAAAATATTTTCATTTATTTATATAATATTGATAAGTAATGATTATCTAAAAATAAAATGACACCGTAATAAATAAAATATATTTTTTTATAAGATCTAACTTAAATATAAACAAATTCCACGCTTAAAACATAGCAAAACAAAAGTCGTATAACTAATTAAAGTTTATTATTATTTTTTAAAGATAATATATTAGGATTTCATTAAAAAATTTCAAATTAATACAAATATTACAAAGAGGACATGACCCCTCTCCTGAAGAGCAGACATTTAACAAAAACTATTATAACTAAAATAATTAATATGCGCTGATCTAACAAGAAATCCTAATCAAAATTAGAATGTGAACTTGAAAAAACACAGATCTTCAAAAGTGGCTAGTTTAATAAACTCCCAAATTTTCTATACATGACTTAATTATTCATGAATTAGTTGTTTATGACGAACACATAGGATTTGAACCACTAAATCTAATAGAAGAATAAGCAGCATAGCCAGGCTCCAAAAGACAAAGATGATCGTGTAGTTGAAAATTCTCCACAAATTGCATAACTGTCCAAATAAAACCAAACAAATGGAAAAAATAAAACAAACACTCCACATAAAATGGAGAGATCATAAACTCCATACAAGATGGAGATAAAATACAAAACAATAACAGAAAATAAATAACATACATCTATGCTAGAATAGACATAGATTTATAATTTATTAACCGAAACACATAAAAACTTGCAATAAAACTAAAAATATGAGGAGGGGCTGTCACAAGAAACAAGAATCAGCATTTCCCTGTATCTACATGCTTAGTTTGAGTTTCAATGGAGAAAATGAAAGAAAATTTTAATGGTGAATGTGAGAAAGAGAGAGGGAGGGGCGGCAACTACCCGCTACTAAGTTTATTATTTTATTTGACTTTTTATGAATTTAAATTCCTAATCAATATTAGTTAGGGTGTTGTTAAACGGTGAGTTTCTGATTAAGAGAGAATATAGGTCCACCCAAAATAATATTATATTCATTAAATTGGGTACAATTTGAAATTAGATTGCTATTGTAACTAAAATTAAAATTTAGGGTATTAAAAAAGGAAGTTGGATTTAGAGTATAATTAAAATTAGCCGTAAAATTTTTTTAATGATTTAGCCATGTTTTGGCCAGATTTCACCTTTTTTGATAAAAATATGAGCACCTTGGACATAAACCTACAAATTGCCCACTTTGTTGCTTGTCCTTGCTGCATATGCCAGACGCAATCAATGTACATTTAAAAAATAATAAGTATTGTTTTTAATTAATAACTTTCTAACGGTAAAAAGGGAGAGAATTTCTCTAAATCCACTAAATTGGCAAGTTGGTCCTTGTTAACCTAAGTCTCTATAGAGCAAAACAAAGGAAGATAGGAGGATGAGTGCAAGCAGTAATTTTTCAAGCTCTTCAACATCTCGGAGAAATCATGGAAGTCGACCGCCTGGCTAGGTTTTGCGACTGCAATCTTAAGGTGCTGCAATAATCCAGAGAAGTCTATTTCAATAAAGGAAAAAAAATGAGAAAAATCCATCAATATAGAAAGACTAGGGTCAAAGTGGTGAACAACAAATCCCAACTTGCAGCTCAAAGGTTTAATGGGAGCAGTAAATGAGAACAAGGCATAATGACAATGGTGTATGTCATGCTTAGAACCTTTCTTCAAATGGATATACATACATGTGGAGTAATAGTGATTATATAACCTATACTTGGAATAGTCAAAGCATCATCTGATTTTATATTAGATGAAATGATTTCATGAGTTCTGGCAGCCACTTGAATTTGTTGTTGGCTCTTTCTAGTAGGTGAAAGCCATTGTAGTACTAAGCACTGAAGCAATTCTTCGTTGAATGGGACCCGACTTGTACGAATAACATGCAAAATAAATAGGGAAATGTCGTGTCATCTCTAGAATGGTAGTTACCTTTTTAAACTAATTGATTGATACTCTGCCTTCTTTAATCTGTCGAACGGTAACAACCCTAATATTTTGGGAGAGTTTTCCCACCAGATTTCAATTGGTAGCTGTATTGGTGGGCCATAGAGTTAAAGAGTACTCCAATTTTTTTTATACAAGCACAACTAATTTTCGTCAAAAGATTAAGAAAGTGGTTTAATTAATTTTTTTTGTCATTTTTTTCGTTATTTATCATAATATATCATTTATTTCTCCTCTGATATCAATGTATGTCTTAAATTATATTTCAATCTTCAATGAGATTTTAAATGTTTTGTTGGAATGAATGAAATACAAACAGTTGCAAAAATGAAGTTTATGCTCTAGAGAGAAATTCATTCTTTGTTCTTTATTTGGGAAAGTTATATGAAAATATGAAAATTTATGCTCATTTAACATTATCATTGCCTTTGATTATTGAAAACGCACTTTAAATATTGCACAATCTTTTAAATTTTCAGCAAAGTCCATAAAAATTCCTTTGTGGCCAACTTGAAAATTTTGTGGCTTTTTTCTATTCAAACTTCATTTTAATTAGTGTTTATATAATCTATATGAGTATATTTTTTTACAATAGAAATCTATGTAAAAAATCCATTCACCAAAATTTTTATTCACATTAAATGCTCATCTATACTTTTGTCTGCCACTATCTTGAGAATCTCTCACACTAAAATCTTCACAAAAGACTAAAATAAAGGTAAGATATACTTTTCACGTTGCCATGGTTCCTAAAGTTACCAAATTAAGTAAAATTTTTTATATAAAAAGAACACAAAATAAAAACTTTTTTATATAAAAAGACCCAAGGAAGTATATTTTATACATTTCCGTCACTTTACCTTATGTATGTATTTACCGCGCGCTGACCACGTTAGAATATGGACAATTCGTAAATTTATGTCCAAGGTGCTAAGATTTTTCGTAAAAAAGAAAAAAGATAAAATCTGGGACAAAATGTATATTGAACCAAGTTTAGGGGTATTTTGAACATGCTTCTTTAAATTTTTATAGTAACTTATCGATAAATTCGTATATAACTTAATTATTCATTTTTATTTTATTTACTATATTATGTGCAAATGTACATCTAAAATGAGTTAAGATGAAAGTGGCTGCACACAGAGATATAACCTTATGACCTGAAAACCTTTTTCCCCGATGCTCAAAAAAAAGATGAAAGTGGGTGGAACAATGCATAAATTTAAATTAATTAAATAAATAATTTTTTTTTGGAATAATAGTCAATTTACCCCTTAAATTTGGATACAATATATAATTTGCTCAAAAATTAATTATATCAATATACTCCTTGAACTTGCACTAAAAGAACAAAATTTCTAAATTTTTAAGTTTTATAGTTTTAACTAATAAAAATTACTTAAAAAACATAAAAGTTAGAAGATAAAAAATTATTTAAAAATATAATAATAATTATAAAGGTACACAGTATTTGATTTAAAGATAATTCATCAAATATTTGATTTAAAAAAATAAAATTAAAAAAAGATTTAATTATTTAAAAATATAATAGTAATTATAAACAGTATTTGATTTAAACTAATTTAACAAGTATTTGATTTAAAAAAATAAAATTGCAAAAAGATTTGATTATATTGAAATATTTGGATAGATTAATATTTTTTGATTATTTTTTAATTATATTTTATTTAGATTAAATATTTAATTACTTTTCAATCATATTTGATTTATATTAAATAATTTATTTTAAAATAAAAATTAGATATTTTATACTTTTAATGCAAATTTAATGAGTAAATTATATAAAAAATTAATTTTAGAATAAACTGTATTTTATACTAAGTTCAGGGGCCTTATTTAATATTTTTTTTTTTTAGGAAAAACAGAAGCAAAGAACCATATTTAGCCACACAAAGCGTTGCGGTCATTTATGCTTTGTTTGGAAAAAGGGGAAGTAAATTAAGGAATGGAAGTAAAATAGAGATTGAAAATTTTATTATTCATTTTCCTCCCAAAATAGATTGAAAATAAGATTAAAAGGGATGTAAAATAAATTTATTTTACATCATTCTCGATATTTTACCTTAAACCAAATAAAGAATTTTGATAATCCCAAGAATTTCTCACTCTTTATTTTACATTTACTTAAACTTTACACCCATCCAAACAAAGGATTAATGTTGAAAGATTCTAAACATATTTTAGCATTATAATAATCTCAAGTAGCATAACAGTATAATTATATTGGCTTCCACTTGCTTTTCCGCCCTCGCGTTAAATTATATAATAATAATGTCCACAATTAGGTTGTACGTACATGTGCATGTTCTCGTGCAGTATGTCTTTAATCCTCGCTGAAGTGGATGTCCTTCTCTTATATTTTATGCTCAATTTTTCTCTTCAACTGCCAAGAAATGAAATCCCCTGCCGGCTACAGAGCATAAGGTTAAATTTGGTACGGTGTATCATAATCAATCGTATGATGGAATGTAAATTATATTACACGATTGATTATATTATTTTGTTAGATTTTTTTAAACATTATAATGTAATTAAAATTACATATGTAATTTTCATTATTTAAATTGATGTAATATTCATTATATTAAATCATCTCAATTAAAACTTTATTACTATCATTTTCAAAAAAGAAAAAAAAAAAACCTCTACTACTATCACAAACGTTCCTCCACCACCACCACTACCTCAACAACTCTACCACCACCATCACCACCACTATCTCTCCACCCCTACTTTATCACTACCACCACCACTTCATTCTCTCACAACCACCACCACCATTACTATATAATAAAAATTACGTTTTAGTGTCTAATATGCAACATGGAATAAAAATTTTATTTTATTCTTTTATTTTATGATAGAAATGGAAGAATAGAATGAAAAAGCAATAAAAATATCAAAATGCCTATAATTTTATACTGTAGTTTAATTTATTCAACAAAAATATATAAAAAAATTAATTTTTAATGACTTTTACTTTTATTTTGTTATATTATATTATTTGGGGTTACCTTCTTTTAATTTTTTAGTTCAAATAAATTTATAAATCTAAATGGTTTTTAATAGCATGATACAGCAAATAGCTTTTGACTTAAATATTTCTTTTTTATCAACAATGATATGGTGGTGGTGGAGTGGTAGTTGTGGTGGTGGTAGTGTACTAATTATACTACATATTTACAAACAAACATAAAAAAGAATGGTAATTACATTTCATAAGTTTTTTCAATTACGTTACTAAACATATGAATGAAATCTTGACTACATTCCATACATTACATTTTTTATCGCATTACATCTTTAAATGCATTATATTACATTATATCAAACCAAATATACCCTAAAGGATTTTAACTCTCTTACATTTATCAAAGATCAAACTTATTTTTATTACCCTTATGAGGATCGATATTGCTTCCAACAAATACATTATTAGTATTTTATCCTCAATTTTGTTATTTTGTTATTAAAAAGGTACTAGTAAAACAAAAGAATGAATCATCAAGAAAAGGCCGATGAATATGATCATCAAGGTGATCCAGTCCGGTAGTCTATTTTTCAGCTTTTTAGAGAAAGGTAAAATGATATTTACGAAGAGTAACTCAAGTGATAAGGCAATCACGACTTATAAAAATAAGTGTGAAAAATACTTATGGTAATAGAAAAATAAAATAAAAATAAATAGCTCACTGTATATGAAAAGAAAAGCATACTAGAGCATCAAAATGAAACAAAATCTCTAACCACAAAGACTTCAACCAACAACTTGAAGAGAGATAGAGACAAGGGACAGGAGAGCTCAAGTATAAAAATACCTTGAATTTAATGGTTGTTGCAATTGCACTCTGGTTTTTTTTTTTTTTTTCGTATCCTAATTTACAAGTTTGATTGTAAATTAAGTTTAGAGTTTAGAATACAAAAGTATAAATGACATGCCCCACAAACTGATCTTAACCCAAGCTCAATTTTTTTAAACTCCAAGTCAATGTGGTATTGCATCAAGAAAAAAAAAAAACAAATTTACTATTACATCCCTATATATTAGTCAAATACATTAGTCAGGATTTTTTTTTTGTAAAATACATGATTGCATTTCTAATTATGGTACCGTCGGACACTTTAATCATTCGGTCATTTTTATGGATTTTACCGTTAAAATACTAAGAAGAGATGAAATGCCGTGATATAAACTTCATCCTCTTTCATACGGTCCAAAACCACAAAATAAATCATTTTAAAACCAAAATACTCTTTTTGCCATTTTAAACCCAAAGTAAACCAATTCATACACCCAAGTAATTTGAACAGAGAGATTGGTATAGAAAAGTGAACATGACAACTATGGTAACAACAAAAGAGCTAGTGTAAAAGAGACAAAGTAAATCAGTAACTCAAAGTCATCCAGCCAAAAATAAATATAAGCATCATCACAACCTTAAATGAACATCCACAGACACAGAAGAGAGAGGCAAATGTATATAAGTAGATATTGGTCTTGGTAAGGAATAACTCTGCAATCAGCCTTAAATAAAATACAAAGTAACGAAGTATGAGGAAGATGACGATAATGGTAGAGAGATATTAGAGCATAGTGAGGGAAAGTTCTCAAGGGTATTTTAGATTTAATGAAATAAAACTAGAATAATAGGATCAATTTAAAATTTAAAGTTTTCTTAAGTTCATTTTCAGATTTAATTGATTTTAAACTAAATAATAATAATAATAATTTATAGAAGTAAAATCTGAAAAGCTCAAAAAATGATAGAATTGTTTTTAAGGTGTAGTGTCCTTTAATGGGATGTGATACAAATATTTATAGTGTGCTTCCTATTGTAACTGAATATGTAAATTTCCAATAAAAAATTATGGTCATAAATGTTGAGCGAGAATCTTCAATATTAATTACATGATTAAATGATTATAATAACTCTTTGACCAAATGCTACCTTTATTTGAATTGATTTGAATAACACTTAATCCATTTAATTGTTTGGTATATTTTATTGATTGCTTGGATCATTCTATTGCGCATCCCATTTTATTAATTGATCGGACCATTCTATTGTTTATCCCATTCTATTAGTTGGTGGATCCATTTTATCAATTTCTCCTAATAATAATAATAATAATAATAGATTTGAAACTAAGATGCAATAATAAAAAGTGGCGAAGTATGGCATAAATAATTGTATTAGGTTCATCAATTTAGGATGGTTAGGTGATGAGAATAAGCAATTAATGAGAATTTATGTTTCCCTCATCAGCATGACCCACTAGTTTAGCATCAACAGATTGACGGCTATCCTTATTCCCCGGAATTCATATTTTAATCCGCTTTAAATTCACCGAAATTTGTAACTTTAACTTACAAAATTCTGAAATTTACGAGTGATTTTGTACATTTAAAATTGTAAATTTTAATAATATTACATACAATTTGACATTAATAACAATGAATTTTAAGATTTTTGGCTTTTATCTGTAAAATATGAACTTGATATGTACTTCTTTTGTCCCTTTTTATTTGTTTGTTGTTCTTTTTTGGAATGTCTCAAAATATTTGTAAGGTTTCTAAATTTGTATATTTAAATAATCATTTTTTCCATAATAACCTTTATAATTGTTGATTAAATGAAGATCTCTTATTAATATCTTAATGAGTTAAGGGTAGAATAGAGTAAAATAATGTTTGTTGACTAAATTCTTAATATGTGTGTTTTGTCAAACCATGCAAATAAAATAGGACGGAGGGAATAGTTAACATGATTTTTAGAATAATAATTTTCATAAATTTTAACTTTTTAATGTGTATTTAATTTATCTAATTTTGCAAGTTGAAATATTCTATAAAATAATTTTGAAAATTGAAGTATTTAACAGAAGTAGTCTTATAAGTTGAAGTGTTTGATGAGTCAAAGTAAAAGTTAAACGTGTCACTCTAAATTAAACTTTTATGTACTCCGCCCGTTTTAATCTATGAACTTTGATTAAAAAAAAAAATTTATAGTATTATGAGCTTTAAAATTAACCTGGGACACTCTAAATTTTAGTCTTTATTATAATTCTCCACATAACAATTTCAAGATTTTAGACTTTTTTTTATATGCAAAAATTGATTTGACATGTATCGATCTAATTTCACAAATTGAGGTACTCAGATGAGTCAAATAAAATATTTAATAAATCTAATTTTATAAGTTGAAATATTAAATAGGTCAAAAAAATTAAAAGTACCATAAAATTAAAAATGAATTTATATATCGAGCTATCCTCATTCTACGAACTAAAATTCAAGTTCATGTGATGTCACTACGCGCTTTTCTTTGGTAGAGTAATGTTCCTTCTATCGATGTATCTATCAATGGCTCAATATGTAAATTCATTTCTGTACATTTTATAAAAAATTCTTATAATCCGCAGTTTATAATTTGACCTATTGAATAGGTCAACTTATAATATTGAACATTTTAAACACTTTATTTGACTCAATGAATGTTTCATTTTATAAAATTAGATCGAATTAAACATTTTATTGAATAATTAAAACAATGTAAAAATTATTGTTTCAAAAGTTATATTAACTATATATTAAATCAATATTTTGCTATGTCTCACTATTTTCAACGTGAGAAGGTATGAGATTATAAAAAGCGAAGTTTAAAGTGTTGTAACGTAGATTCAAAATTTAAGGTAAACAAAATTTTTTTTTTTATCAAAGTTGATATGTTAAATTATATATTCGTCTATCTATCAATCTATCTAGGGGTGTGCATGGGACTGTGGGAATTAATCCTGATCCACTTTCGAAAATTATCCCGAATTTTTCATCCTGAGAAAAAACTGATATTAATTTAATAGTCTCATCTGAATCCTGTCTTAAAAGTATTTATGGATGAGACCAATTCTTTGATTAAAATCAATCTCTATAGATCCAAGTTTTGTCACATCTCGTCCTATTCCCGAAAATTGGATATTTCCTTCCATTTTTTTAAAATTCTAGTTGCCTTTTTTTTATGAATTTTGAATTATGTCCCTAAAATTAATTTTATCTTTTTTTTTTATTTTGGTGTTTTTATGATTCTACTTAACTAATAATAATATGAAAAAATAATATGCATTTGTTAAATATAAAATAAATCAAGTAATTAAACATATTTTTCAATATAGATTTTTCCTCTATTATTTCATAGTATGTGTTAAATAAATTTTTTTGAATAAATTTTTTTCTAATAAATAAAAAATGGAAAGATTAATCAATACAAGAGAAAATATTAATTTCAATTAATCTAATTATTCGATTATTGATTCTACTTAATGTTACCATTATTACGTAAGTATCAATTTAAATCAGCTTAAAAGACAAGAGTGACAAAAACAATGACGAGATAAAAATCATAAAATGCATATAAAGTTAAATGATATATAATTTTGCATATTTTATTTTATTATATTTAACGCTTTTATTATTTGAAAAATAAATACTTAAAAATCTTTTATTATAATTTTAGCAGTAGATCATCAATGATTAAATTAATTATTTGATTTATTTATTTTAACTCAAACTTATATAAATGAATTTTGTTTGATTGTAATTTATAAATATGGTAATTTTTTTATCTTTTTTTGATGAAAAATAATTCAATGAGGATATGGAAAATCCTGATTGATTACCGATCCGACTCATTCCGTCCCGTCCAAGAAATAGTATGGAACGGGACGTGACTATTATATGCTTCTTCAGATCCTTTTATACATCATATATGACATTCATGATTATATTGACATATATTTGCATGGGAATGTACTCATCTACATGGTTTTTTGAAGTATTTTTTAAAATCTCTGTGTTCTCATTCCGTCATAACTTGTAGCCCTTTCGTACAATTTTTCTGTTTATCAAGTAAAAAGTTTATTAATGACTATCAAGCCTCAACAAATAAAAATAAGAACCAAATATATTTTTATAAATTTTTACATTAAACCATTTATTTGGTTTTGTTCCTGGGAAGTGGGTATTTATTTTTTACATTGAATCATTCATTTGATTTTACTATCATTTATTTAATTTATAAAAAAATTATCTTTAAGAAATATCCATCTCAATAAAAAATAGAAGAGAAAAAAAAATATATATAACTAAGTATTTTAAATATTGATAATATTCATTAACAACAATACAAAAATTTATAATATGAAGCATTTTTAACTAATGTCACAGTTATTTACAAATTGCACAACATTAAAAATATTCCCAACATGAATAATAATTATAGCTAGTGATAACCTTTGAAATGTAATATATATCAATATCTATATTTAAAATTTTCAATTTTCCTATATTTCTTTAAATTTGATATATAAATATATATCAATTAAAATAATTACTTTATAGCTTTTAAAGTTCTAATCTTGCTTTCCCTAACAAATGAAATAAATCGACTTATATATTCATCCATGTAAATAGACTAAACCCACTTTTAAAAATTAATACTTAGCAACAAAAATTAAAATTTTTAAAGCATAATTTAATTTTTAATTTTTTAAAACTCTGACAATTTTGAATTATTTATTTATTTTATTAATATTTTTTATTGGATTAAATGTTTTTCTCAAATACAATAAAATAATTCGTGTAGCGTACTAAATTTCACTTGGTTTTTTAATTAACTGAGATATTTTTAGTAAATTATCTATATAAAATTATAATTTTATTTCTATTCTTATGTAGCGTAGTGCAAAATGATCTCACTTTAGTTTTTAGATATTATGGTCAAAATTTTGGATTTTTTAAATTTTAAATTCAAATATTAATTTTAATATTTGACTTAAATTTCAATTTACAAAGAATGAAGCGAAAATTGTAATAGTAATTTTTCTTACTAAAGAATAAAATTGATATATATAAAATTGATATACAAATATATATCATATACATAACTTTATATATTTATTTTGAAGTCATTTATAATTTTATATTTAATCCATATTTTAAAATTTTGAATTTGTTTTTATTGTTAGTCATAATAATCCTGATTTATTATGGTCTCTTTATCATAATTTCAATTGATAGTCTAAAATTGTACACTTGAGTGGACGAATCTGATAAAAAGATAAACTCTTAATTAAAATTTTAATTGGTCATTTTTAAAAGATCCATTTATTTATAAATTTATTTGGTGTTTATAACTTTTTCATCTTTTCTTATGCACTATTTTCATATTCTTTTATGTACTTTCAAGTTTGCTAATACTTATATTTTTTAATTAAATATATTAATAATTTTTAAACAGTATTGAATATAAGTGTAGATATTAATATTTCCTACCTGATAGGACTTCTGATAGGATATAGGCATCAGGGATAAAGATAGGGTTTGGGACGAACATTTGAACAAGATTAAGCAAGCTCAAGAAGACAACGGACAAAATCAGTAAGAAAATGAAGAACGAATGAAAGTAGCAGAGATATTTTGATTCTCTGCTGTATCTGGAAATTGTAATTCTCATTATTATGAAAATATCTATTTACAAGAGAGTATATATGATCTGGTGTACAAGTAACTAACTATGGGTTTGGCTAAGTATAATGGGTTGCGATGATTATTAGATAATGGTGCTGTGATATTTAATATGTGCAGGTTGTGACTTAAATAATATCTCCTATACCCCCTCCTCAAGCTGGTGTTGGGGAGAAGTCAACCAACCCAAGCTTGGAAGAAAATGACTGAAATGTGGTTGTGGACAGGGGTTTAGTGAACACATCTGCAAGTTGTAAGGTTGAAGGTAGGTAAGGTGTGCTAATGAAGCCTAAGAGAAGCTGGGATCGGACAACATGACAATCAATGTCAATGTGTTTTGTTCTTTCATGAAAAACTGGGTTTGCAGCTATGTGAATTGCTGCTTTGTTGTCACAATGAAGTGGTATTGGTTTTGGAATTTCAATGTGGAAATCAGAGAGAAGGGAATGTAGCCATTTTATCTCACAAACTGTTGTAGCCATGGACCTATACTCGGATTCTGCAGAGGACCTGCTTACTGTGTTCTGTTTCTTTGATTTCCATGACACCAAAGCAGTGCCTAGGAAAATACAGTATCCTGTGGTAGATTTTCTAGTATCAGTACATGATGCCCAGTCTGCATCAGAAAAAGCTCTTAGCGTCATGTCATTTTGTGATGGGAGGAAGACTCCTTTATAACTGGTGCCCTTCAAATACTTGACCACTGTCAATGCAGCCTTAAGGTGTTGTTGATTAGGTGTTTGCATGAACTGACTTAGCTGCTGGACAGCAAAGCTAATGTCAGGTCTGGTAAGTGATAAATACAGAAGTCTGCCAACAAGTCTCCTGAAAACATCTGGAGTTTGGAGAGGAGAGCCCATGTCTAAACTGAGCTTTAGTCCCTGAATGAAAGGATTGGAGCTTGTTTTTGCATTCTACAATCCAGAATCTTTGATGATATCTATGATGAACTTGTGTTGAGTGAGAAGAATTCCTTCATTTGATCTGGCAATTTCAATACCTAGAAAATATTTGGCATATCCCAGGTCTTTTATAGTAAATTTACTAGAAAATATTTGGCATATCCCAGGTCTTTTATAGTAAATTTATGATGAAGATAGTCTTTGAGGTCTTGAATTAGCTCCTCGGATGGTCCTGTTATAATACAATCATCAACATAAACCAAAATAGCAAGAAAAGAATCTCCTTTGCCCTTTGTGAACATGCAGTTGTCAAACATGGACTGTTGAAAACCTGCAGAAATTAAGCTTGCAGAAAGTTTCTTATTCCATTGTCTCCCTACCTGCTTCAATCCATAGAGAGATCTCTGTAATTTACATACTTGACCTTTGTGAGCTTTATCATAACCTGGTGGTACTTGCATGTATATAGTTTCATCAATGGACCCATGCAAGTAGGCATTGTTGATGTCCAGTTGATGAACAGGCCAAGCTTTAGCTGCTGCCACAGTTAAAAACACTCTTACAGTTACTAACTTTGCCAATTACTAACCTTTGCCACAAGAGAAGTCTGGTTGTAAATCTAGACTCCAGCAACTGGTGTACCTTTGCCACAAGTCTTGGCCGTATTCTATCAATGCTTCCATCTGGTTTATACTTTATCCTGTATATCCACTTACACCCCACAGATTTTACATTAGGGGGTAAATCAGTTAGTATCCATGTATTGTTGTTTTCAAGAGCAGTTAACTCTTCATGCATGGCATCTACCCAATTTTTATCATTTTTAGCTTGATTGTAAGTGCTAGGTTCCTGGACTTTAGACACATGTGCAACAAAGTTTTGGTGTGCGAGTGTGAAATGAATAGAAGCTAGTGTGTGAGTGGAGGAGATATGAGAAACCACAAAGTCTTGTAACCAAGTTGGTGTATGTTTGGTTCTTATTCTTAAAGCAGGAGCCTGTATTTGATCCGCTGATAATGATTCAAGAATGTTTGGTTGTATATTAGCTGGTTTAGTAGAATTGGGTTATGATGTACCTTGTGGAGACAAATTAGGTGTTCTATGAGCTGAAGATGAGGGAGCTGTATCATTTTCTGTGATTGGTGGGGAAGGAAGATGTATTTGTGAAGTATTTCTGGGTGAATCTTGCTGAGAAACATCAAATGTTGTTGTGGGAAATGAAATTCAGGATAGATATGCATCAGAAATGCAAGCTGGTAGTGTAAAATTTGTTATGGTTTCAGGTGTTTTGTGGTGAAAAGGGAAAGTGGTTTCAATAAAGATCACATATCTGGAATGGAATAAAGTTTTGGTACTGAGATTGTACAATTTATACCCTTTAAAGATCACATATCTGGAATGGAATAAAGTTTTGGTACTGAGATTGTACAATTTATACCCTTTATGCTGTTGAGAATAACCAAGGAACACACAAGGATGTCCTCGGGGCTCTAACTTCAGTTTGTGTGGCAGTGTATTAGTTGAGTAACATAAACATCCAATTACTCTGAAGTGAGAATAATCTGGAGGTTTATTATATAATCTTTCATAAGGTGTTTGCCATTTGAGATTTTAAGAAGGAATTCTATTGGATATGTAGGTTGCAGATAACAAGGTTTCAAACCAGAATTGGGTTGGAAATTTGGCTTGGTGAAATATAGCTCTAGCAATATTTATTAAGGTTCTGTGTTTCCTTTCCACTACTCCATTCTGTTGAGGAGTATATACACAAGTTCTTTGATGAATAATGCCTTTTTTAAGGAAAAACTTCTGACATTCAAAATTTATGAATTCTGAGCCATTAGCAGATCTGAAGATCTTGATATTTTGTTGGAATTGGGTAAGAATTAACTGGTAAAAGGATTTCAAGGCAGATGGTACTTGAATCTTGGTTGTTAGCATGTAAGTCCAGCAGTATCTGCTGTAATCATCCACCAAGGTCAACATACACACTGCATTTGTAACAGATTTAACACTATGTATAATCTCAAAAGGTTTTAAGGTAGAAATTTGACTAGTGAAAAAAAGGTAATCTGGTTTGTTTAGCAATAGGGCAAACAGGACATGCCATATCCACAAAATCACTGTCATGTACATCATTCACATGTTTCAATCTCTTATTTGAGATATGACCTAATCTAGCATGCCATAACATTGCTAGATGTTTATTATGACTATTACATTGAGCTGTCATATTGTTTCCCTTATTTTGAATGAAAGAGTGTTTTGTCATGTAGTATAGATCTTCATATACTTTTCCCACTGCCAATAATTCCTTAGTATGTAAATCCTAGAATAAGCAGTATTCAGTAAATGAGTGCACAGACAAATGACATGTTTTGGTGCGTAAGTTTACTGAAATGAGGTTGCATCTGAAGGAAGGCACATACAACACATTCTATAGAGTGATTCTATTGTTCAATTTAACATTTCCAATGTGAGTGACCTATCTGGTAGAGTTGTCAGGTAGTCTAATGGTTTTGGGAGGGTTTAGTTTATGTACAAGGTCCAAGAATGATAGATTAGCAGTGATATGGTCTGTTGCACCTAAGTCTATTATCCAGTTACTTTTGCAGTTAAAATCAATGCTATAAATGACAGAATTGAGTAAGGTACCTGCAAAATGAACACTCCTGATGTCGGCATCAACTTGCTCCATCTGATAATCAATTTGCTGCTACAGAGGTGTGGACTGCTGCTGCAGAGGTGTATCATCCATCTGAACTGTTGTATCATCCATCTGAACTGCATTCACCGTGTTTCGTGTTTGTTCCAGTCATGTTGACTCCTCTCTTCTTTTGTAACTCAATGAACCAGTCTGGATATCCATGGATTTTGAAGCAGTTGTCTATGGTATGGCCATTCATTTTGCATTTGGGGCAATACTTGTCTTTCTTGTCTTCCTTTCTATTGTAATATGGTTTCTTGTTACCAGTTGCACCTGAATTGTTGTAATTGTTGTTGTAGTTACTTCTAGCTAATAATACTGTTGAAGTTTCACTGGATTCCACATTCAATGTATTTACCTCTCTTTGCTTCTCAACACTCAAAATCATGGAATAAGCTTTATTGATTGAAGGAAATATTAAAAGGATCTGATTCTTTACATTGTCATATTCATCACCTAGTCCCATTAGAAACTGCATTAACCTTCTATTGTTGTCTATTTTGTAATTGCATTTGTTTGACCACAACATGGAGGCAAAGGTGCCAAACATAGTAATTCATCCCATTTTCTTTTGAGATTTGTATAAAAACTTGTTACAGACTCATTTCCTTACTTGTAACTTGCAATTTCTCTCTCAATCTTATATATCATCGGGCCATACACTCTCCATACCTCTGTTTTAGCTCATCCCAAAGTATTTTTGCAGTTTTGCAAAATACAAAGGCATCTGATATCTCCTTGGATACATGATTAATGATCCACGAAGCTACCATGCTATCTGCTTGTAACCACCTCTCATATTCCTCTGACTGTGAATCAGGTTGAGCTATGGTTCCATTAATAAACCCTAGCTTGTTCTTCGCCCTGAGAGCTACTCGCCCTGGAGAGCTACCATTACTAGATCTGCTCCCATGAGAAAGATAATTCTCTGTCCTTTTAATGAAGAATTCACACAACTGAAATCCAAGAGATTTTGAAGTTATTCACATGTAAAGGGATCATTATCATGATTTTTGCTAGTAACTCAGCGATAAGCCTTGCCACATCTTCTGGAGTCACTCAATCTTGATGTTCAACCCAGATTAAAACAAATTTTTATGTTCAACCAGATCTAAAACAAATTTTACTCTTGAATTGCAGAAATCCAAGAAACAGATCAGTTAACCTGCTCTGATACCATGAACAGGATTAAGCAAGCTTAAGAAGACAACGGACAAAATCAGTAAGAAAATGAAGAACGAATGAAAGTAGCAGAGATATTTTGATTCTCTGCTGTATCTGGAAACTGTAATTCTCATTATTATGAAAATATCTATTTCCAAGAGAGTATATATGATCTGGTGTACAAGTAACTAATTATAGGTTTGGCCAAGTATACTGGGCTGTGATGATTATTAGACAATGGTGCTGTGATATTTAATATGTGCAGGCTATGACTTAAATAATATCTCCTATAACATTGCACTATCGGATCCGAACTCAACCATTGTCATTTCTACACAAATGTTTATCGTTTTGAAATATAAAGGAATAATTGAATAATGTTTTTAAAAAAATTTATCCTTATTTGTATTAAATTTTAAAGAAAATTAAATTAATAAATACTTAAAGAAAATTTAAAAATTAATTATTTTCTTTATCATCATAATTAATTTGAAAAAGAAAAGTCAACCACTTGCTTTTATTTATTCTGAAAATGATAAATACAGTGAATGGTTAACCGCCAAAGGACGTAGGATTTGATTATGAATCATAATGGCCATGTGCTATTGTCAACCAACTGTTGGCTATACATTGATTTACACCCAGGTTAGTCTTATTCCGAATGCGTAGTCATCTCATGGATAGGGATGTGCACATCACTAAATGCTTTCCCATGTGCCTTACTTAATGCTCAAACCCTTTAACCATTATATTCACTGGGTTTGTAAACCAAATCAATTGCCAAAATTGAAAATTGAAAATGCTTTCTTTGAAATAAAAGGAGCTTAGAAATCGAATCAAATCAAATCAATTTGTTCAGTTCGATTTTACTAAAAAATTGAGTATTTTGTTATAATTGCTCCAAAGATTAAAAACTAAAGTCAGAATCGAAAATAATTTGGTTTGAATTTCGGTTTCAATTTTTTTTCAAAGTTTGTTTATGTTTTATTACACTACCTCCGTTCCATAATAATTGTCATATTGAAGAAAATATTTTGTTCTATTGACACTTTATGGTTTCAAGGAGTAATAAATATTTTTTTTTTCACGTTTACTCTTTGTGTATGACCAATAATTATTACTTCAATTTAATAGTTTTTTAAAAAATTAGTATTAAATTAAGAGTAATATAGTCAATTTACTTAATAATTTATTGTAATTTAAAGAGTAATATAGTCAATTTACTTAAAATTTATTGTAAATTTAAAATAAATTTAATGGCTTTTCTTAAAGGACGGTGAAATTTCAAATGTGAAAAGTATTATGGAACAGAGGAGTATATAAATACATATTAATTGATCCTTAAAAAAATAACAATAAATTGAAAAAAAAAATTATTATATGTGTTGTATGTGTTTACACTATATTTTTACTTTTAGAGCCCTTTAATCCAAAATTAATTCTCTATAGTCAATTTACTTAATAATTTATTGTAATTTAAATAAATTTAATGGCTTTCTTAAAGGACGTGAAATTTCAAATGTGAAAAGTATTATGGAACAGAGGTAGTATATAAATACAATATTAATTGATCCTTAAAAAAATACAATAAATTGAAAAAAAAAATTATTATATGTGTGTATGTGTTTACACTATATTTTTACTTTTAGAGCCCTTTAATCAAATTAATTCTCTATATCTTTTACGGAAGATAAAAAGACCAATCAGACTACACCTGATTGGTCATATTAACTATCTCTTTGTTGTATCTCATTTTAAGTGTCTGTTTAAGAATTTAATAATATCTTAATTCTTTTTAAATTTTTTCATATTTATTAGGTACATTAATGGAGAGTTGTAAATTTTAAGAAAGGGTAAATTAGTCATTTTAGCATGTAATTTTAAAAAATAAAAATTTTCTATCACTTTTTTAATTCTTATGAAAAATAAGATGTGACTCTTAAAGTGAAATAGAGTAACTATTTTAATTGAGGGGCAACTTTTTTTATTCTTTGGGAAGCTTGATAGGCCGAAATAACACTACGAACTCGAGTTCTCTCACTCTTCACATAAGTGAAAAGACTAATTAGACCATACATGATTGACAAATAACAATTTAACAAATGTCAGAAATTAAGAGTTTAATATTAACAAAATGCCAAAAAATTTTAAAATTAAGAGAATGTCATTTTTGGTAAAAAATAAAACAATAAATCCCAAAATAACCTTAATGAATCCATGTCACACCCAAATAAACACACACAAATGATGTCAATCAAGTAACAAAATAAAGAAGTAGAAAAGAAGAAAATCAAAGTAACAAAACAAAAATAAAACGAAAGAAAAACAAAAACAACCAAAGAACAAAGTAACAAAACGAAAAACGAAAAACGAAGTAGCAAAATGAAAAACGAAAAACTAAACAAACAGAAAAACTAGGTATATTTAGAAAATAAATAGTGGTTCCGTCTGCCTAATTGAAGAAATAAACATCTGAAAAGGTTTTTTGATTCAACAGTAAATATGTTATATATACATTTATATATACTGAATATATATATGTGTACACACCAATTAACACATTAACTCAAACAAAGTAAAAACAGTATGTTTATATATGTATCTATTTAAAATTAAAAGAAAAATCACAGAAAATAATCAAACATAATACCTCAAAATGTAGAAAATTCATAAAATAATCAACAAAATAACACATATGAAACCTAAAAATCTACTGAAACTTGGAATCACAACCAACACCAACGAAGAAGAAGGCAAGAATTCGAAAAAAAATGGAGTAAAATAGCTCAAGAAGAACAAAATCAAAAACAGTGAAAAAATGAATCAAAACGAAATCGAGAAGAACAAAAACAAATTTGTAAAATAATAGAAAGAAGAAGAGAAAGAAACTGGCTGTAAATCCAAAAACGAAATCTTAGAAGAGCATAAAGAATAAAAAAAAAAAAAATCGGGATCAAATAAAAAAACAGCGAAGAACAAAATCAAAAACGAAGTCGAGAAGCATATAAAGTGTAGGGAGCAGGGATTTACGTAGCAAAAGTAACCCAGAAGCGAAACCAGCACAAAGGTAAACAAAAAATGCAACAAATAAACTGATCTTCTTTCCTATTAATCTTAAAGTGTTCCTACAGTCTTCTATTCTATGTACTTAGAATGTATTCAGGAACCAAAGTTTTCTGTATGGGCGGTAGGCTAAAATGTGGGGTACTAAGGTTTCTGTGTATACTTATTTTTTAAATCCCCTATTCGATAGGAAGATTATAGCTTAAAATCCATATTCACCTCTTATCCGCATGCGTGGGAAGCGAATGATAAAATTTATCGCTCTATTACCCGAGCGGTTTAGAATTTAAAATTATTAACAAATTATCCTTTCTAATTAAAATAATAATAAATAAAATTTAAATTAAAATAATCTATTAATAGATTTAAAAACCCATGTAACTCTAAACAATCAAGGCATAACAGGACCGTAGAAATAAATTAAATAAGGCTACAAATTATAATAAGAATGTATACAAGACCAGTATATTTTTATTAGAATTAATCATAAATTATTCCACTACAAATATATGATTGAATTCCTTATTAATTTTAAATTTCCACAACATAATAATTTATATCCCCATGTTAAGATTACGAATGCATGTCAAATAAAATAAATTACCGACAATTTATTTAAATGACAATTTTAATATTTAAGATTATCACTTAATTTATTTCATATGTGAGATACAAAATCCACCTGCAGGGTTTACATAATGAAACCTTATAAATTTACTTAAAAGACATCATCATTCTCTATATCGAGACATAAATTCTATCATTAGTTAATATTTCACAAATGCATATTGCCTTTGCCCAATTCACCTGAGTTATATTGTCCCAACAAATGAAACTCACTTTCTAATAAATCAAAGCATAAGATGATGTACATTTCCTCATAATAATTAAATCAAGATTAAGAAAATAAATATTATTTCTAATGTGCTAGAGAATCTGTATTTAATAGTCAGTATAAAATAATCATCTCTACTTTGTCCAGTTTAATACATACAAAATGTATTAACACAATTAGTATTAAATATGCTGAAAAACTATTCATTTAATGCAGATCTCTAATTAAATACCATTAAATAATTGTTTAAAGAAAAGCATCCAGATTCTATACTATCACATTTGCACGGTGAATAGCATATATCCATCAGAAAGAATGGAATCGACTGTAAATCTAAAAATGAAATTGCACAAGAACAGAAAGAAAAGAAACAAGAAACAACACTGAAAAACAAACCATAGGTTAATTAGGTCCAAACAGAAAATAAAGGGTAATTAGATGCATCAATAATAAAATTAATATTATCCCAGAAATAGTTTCAATCGAAGTGACGTTTTTAAACTAAAGTTTAAAAATCTAACGTATACTTTAAACTAAAGTTTAAAAATCTAACGTATACTTCAATTTCTCTTTAATCAAATTTATTGGTTTATTGTTGTGAGCCCATTTATCGAAAAGCTAAATTAAATTAGATAGTTATTAATTATTTATTTATTTTAATTAAACAAAAATAAAAGACATCATCTGAAAAGTAAGTATGACCACGGTTTCAGAACTGTCGGTTTCGATTTCAAAACCGCTGGCTCCGGTTATAAAAAAAATGAAATCAGAACTAAACCGCTTTTAGACGGTTATGAAATTGTCGGTTTTAGTTTTTTTTTCGATTTTAAACCTAAATTAAATAATATATTTTAAACTTTTAAAATATTTTTAAAAGATATGTAGCTTGAATTAATAATAATAATAAATATTACTATTGAAAAAATTAAATCAATTTAATAAAAATTCTTAAAAATTACTTTAAAAAACTATAATAAACTCAAAAAAAATAAGTTGAGAGTTTTTTCACGGTTTCAAACCGGAATCACCGATTTCGGTTTTAAAAAATAAAGAATCAAAACCATATCTTAAGTTCACAATTTCAATTACAGTTTTAAAACCAAAACCGTTGAAATAGTTTAATACCAGTTTTGACCGGTTTGATTTTCGATTTAAAACCAAACCATGATGATCCGTGCGAGAGAGAGAGAGAGAGAGAGAGAGAGTTACAGCCAATGGCTACTTGTTAGATTGACTCAAGAAGGAAGTGTTGCATTCGTCAACCATATTCAGAACGTATAATAATGTAAATTTGGTGTACTTTCAACCGTCTTAAAAAATATGTTGTAATAAAGTAAATGATCCATAACCTTTCATGAAAGCTATAACAGGAAAAGTTGCGGACACAGATAAAAACCTCCTAGCAACCCAAAAATTTTTACAATCAAACAATACTATACCTCAATTCAATTCAATTTGCAATTTATTTTTCAAAGCCCTACTCTTTACATTTCAAGTTATTTACTTTACTGCATTTGTCAATACAAAGCACATTCATGCATTTTTATTTTTTAACTATGTTTAACTGAATATAATGCAACGTAACCTAATAAATGATGTAATGGTATGAATGTATAAAATAAAATATAATTAACATTTTATTACTATGTTTAGTTATGAAATTGAAAATAATTTATGAAATATAATCATCATTCTGTTTTTATTATATTTGTTTGTAAATATATAATGTAATTAGCACACAACTACTATCAACAATAACACCACTATCACCATCGCAACCATAATCACCACTCTACCACCACCACTCCACCACGTCCAAACATCTCAATCAATTATGTGATGTAATCTTCGTTGTATCACATAGTTTTTTACATTGAATATAATATTTCTCTTAATTAATATTACAATAACGATTAATTTAATATTTCTCTTAATTAATATTATGTTATGATAATTAGATTAGGAATTTTATAGAGAAAAATTAATATATGAGTCTATATATTATGCATAAAAATTAATATATGAGTGTCATTCTCATAAGTACGTTTAACGAGTAATAACATGCAACACATGTTCTTAAATGCTAGTATACATAGGGATGAAAATTTTACGCAATCCGATCTGACTCGATTTTAGTAGTTCAGGTAGTGAATAAATGGCTTCAGAATAAATTCGGATAGTATGTTTACTATCCATAATGGATTGAGGTCAGGTTTGGGTTTAATGACACAGGTGCTCACTACCCGTTACTCATTTAATTAATGTTTTAAAATTTTTAAATAATTATTTTTCTCAAAAGAGAAAATATGTATACATCTTTCTAATGATAATTAATTCTATAGTTATATTTAATATTTTATTGAACATTATATTTTTATTATGTCATAATATATTTTTATAATTTTTTGTTATTTTTTATTTTCAAAAAAATAATAATAATTTTAATATTAAACGAGTTCAGATATTTAAAAGGGTAATTACATCAGATTTAAATAATAAAAGAGAATTTCTAAACAGCTTCGGAAAGATTTAAGTACTTAATTTGTAATTGACTTTGGGTTCAAATTTGAGTAGTGAATATTAAGCGGATACCTGATTGTTGTCATCCTTAAATATGTGTGTATATATTATTAACCTAGAAATGCTAGAACTATAAAAATATTTTTATTTATAAAAATACAAAATAAAAGACCCACTTTCAAAAATATATATATACAAAGCACCAATTTTAATAATTTATTTTACCAATTATTTTACAACCATGATTTAAGGTGTATAAAATTTAGAAGTATGAAGGTTAAAGAATAATTATACTTAGACGATTTACAACCTTCTTTTTTTTTTTTTTTTTTTTTTTTTTTTTTTTGCTGATAGCTTAGCAAGGAAAAGTGTGGATTCAGGCATCATCGGAATGCTAGCTTGGATTTAATTTTTTATATGGTGTTTTTTTTTTTTTTTTTTTTTTTTTTTGAAAAAATTTGGATTTTAGTTTTTGCAAGCTGTTACTTCTGGCTGCTGTCTGTTTCGGTTTTGGGTTGGTTGAGGTACTGCAGTCTCAAGGTTTTAGAATGGAAAAGGATAGCTTTTAAGTTCTTGGCTTAGAGAATTTTTTTTTCTACTTTTCTGTTTTTGCTTTGTATTGGAAGTATTTCAGTCAAGTTTTTCAACTTATCAATCTGGTTAAGCCTTTTAAATTTTTTTTTTTTTTTTTTCTTTTTTTTTTTTTTTTTTTTTTTTGAAAAATTTTGGATTTTAGTTTTGCAAGCTGTTACTTCTGCTGCTGCTGTTTCGGTTTTTGGGTTGGTTGAGGTACTGCAGTCTCAAGGTTAGAATGGAAAAGGATAGCTTTTAAGTTCTTGGCTTAGAGAATTTTTTTTCTACTTTTCTGTTTTTGCTTTGTATTGGAAGTATTTCAGTCAAGTTTTTTTCACTTATCAAATCTGGTTAGCCTTTTTAAATTTTTTTTTTTTTTTCTGTAACATTGGGTTGGATTTATGAAAGGGACTATGATGTAAGGGTAGTTATAGATTTGATAAATTTTTTCCTGACATTTAATAATAAAATAAAATTAATATTGCTAATAAAAAAATTCTTTGAGATTATTTTATATTTAACAATTAATTAAACAGTTCTACTTTAATCCACCGTCTAAACAGTTAATCACTAATAATTAATATATAATAACTAAAAGCTAGTAAAACAATTGACAGCTACTGGAACAACTTCTAACTACCATAACAATTAATATTATCACACGATACCTTATTGATTACATTTTACCCTCAAATTATCATTATTATTATTATTTGTGTTTTTCCTACTCCACTCTAAAGATTGTCCAAAAACAATTTTTACCATAGTATGTAACATTTTGACTAGAGTCAAAATAATCTCTCCATTAATTACGCTATTCAGTAACATACTATCTACAACAAAATTTAGAAGTTGAGAAAATATTTTATGAAACATTATTTCTGTTAACATTTAATATTTGACAATAATTAAAATTGAACTTTTTAAAATTATTTTACTTTTAACAGTTAATCAAAAAAAAAATTTTAACAACACTTTTGTTAGAAACTAATATATATAAATAATAACACTAACAGCTACTAAAATAAATTATAACTGCTATAATAATTAACAGTTAATACCTAATTAATATTGTCCATGATCTTAATCAATATATTAAGCATTACGATATGGAGAGGATTTCACATAAAATTAAATTATTTAACTGATTGCATGTTAATAAAAACAATGATATTTCTCAAGCTAAGAACTTTGAAAAATGAGGAACAACACTTAAACATTTAGGGTTTATTTAGAAAAATTAATTATTTTGATAGTTATTAGTTGTTATAGTAGCGTGTAGCTATTTGAATAACAATTAATTATTTAGGTAATTTTCATAAAATGCTAAAAGTTAAAGAATACACGGATTAATATTTTATAAAGCGCAATTATAACATTTAAAATCTAGTTAAAACGCTATATTGTCGAAAGTTATAAAAAATAACATATCGTGTTGTTGCCGGGCTCTAATATTAACATTAATAAATAAAACCTCTTCCAAATATAAATTGAATAATAATATTAATACATATCAAAGTTTTTTTTTTTTAACTCATATGTAATTGATAGTTTTTTTTTTTTTTTACTGGATGCTACTTTTTAATAAAAGGCTAAATAGAAAGAAAAAAAAACATTATGAGTTACATAGATAGAGACAACTTGGATCAGGTACATGTAAGTCACGTAATATTTAATTATTTAATTATTACTCGTCTCAACAAACTCCAACTTGGATCGATTTAATATCGACAGATGATTAAAATTTGCTGGCATATGGACCAGATGACTTTTCTTCATCAGTTTTGTCTATCTCCGTTAGACACTGTCTTGCTGACATTCATGACTCAGACAATTCGAACTGTTGACACCAACTTCAGACAAAGTCATTTGATTTGCAATGTGAGATGGCATATTATTTAATGTAAAGTTCAATGTAAGTTCTCTTTCCTATCAACAGTCTCTTACCAGAATTCCTCTAAAAATTAAAATAAACTTTGAAAGAATTAAAATGTGAAAATTAAATAATAATAATAATAATGATGATGATGAAATTAACACATGAGCTTCTTTATTTCTCTAAAAATTAACTATGTGGTTTGTAAATTAAAATTTTATTAGCTCTTCAGTTTTCCGTCCAAAATTGGATCAAAGTGTTAATAAAAATCATTAAAGAAGGAAAAAAAGTGTTTAAAATTAAGATTTTCATATTTAGTCTGACTATAACTTAGGAACCAATTTCTTAATAAATTGACAATTAAAAGAAACTATTTTGAATGGATCCGAAGATAGAATACCGTTGGAGCCTAAAGCGCCATGGCCACCCCAGCCTCCAACATTTCATTTAATGATTAATTAATTATATTTATTAAATTTTGCTATATTATTTTTTTTTTTTTTTGTTTAATCCTATTATTGGTCATACCAGACCAGAGCCTCTGGCTACGTCCTCGATGGAAGGATCAGGGTATTAACAAAATCATAGCTTAGAACTTTATAGTTATTTTTTAAAAATAAGGATTTTCATGTATTAATTTGACTATAATTTACGAATCAATTTTTTTTCTCTCTAATAATAATAAAAAAAGAAAATACAGTTGAAACCCATAACTCTTCCTCAAGGTATATATGGAATAGGTAAGGGGTCGTTGAAACTATTAACACCTCTTCACCGACGACCATTTATTGCTCTATCTACTGTTTAACCCTTCCGAATCTTTACCTGTCATCGACCTATAAAAGTTTCATGCATTTGCTTCCATTTCTGCATCTGTTCTCTGTGTTCTTCTTTTGTTCTCAACTTATAATTAGCTTGGCAAGATAATAATATAATACTTCTGCATTAATTGTATATATTCTAGAATTTTGAAGAAGGAGAAGTGTGAGATTGTTGAAGAAAATGAGTATTTTTTCATCGGTTACAGGAAGGCCTGGTCCTAGTGGATTTGGATCAGCTTCTACAGCTGAACAGGTTACTCAAGGGATTGATGCTTCCAATCTTACTGCTATTGTTACTGGTATTTTATTTTGTATTTTCTTGAATTATTATTAGTGTACTGGCAATTAATATAATGAATCTTTTAAAGTTTTTTTCTTTTTTTTTTTTTTAGTATTTTTCTTGGGTTTTTGTTTTTCAAAAAAAAAAAAGTTGATGGTGTAATTCTTGTCTTGGCTTTTGGTTTTTGGTTTAATGTA
Source organism: Jatropha curcas (assembly GCF_014843425.1). Next base: position 290,193 of record NW_023591598.1, on the reverse strand, counting down.
TAGTTTTTAGAATTTTAGATCAAATTTTAGTAGTTGTTTGATTAGCTAATCTGCTTTCAAAAATCCAAAAAAAGAGGAAGATGTTGATCTTTTATTTATTACTCTTTTTCATTTCTTGAAAATGAATTTTCCTCTAATGTACTTTTTGTAGTAGTATAATACGTGAAACATCAAATATTACACCAAGTTAAATTATTCCTATGGTCGAGTACGTACTTGTCTTATGAAAATTGGAACAAGAACATTCTTGGTATACACTTATCCTATTCTTGGTCGAGAGAATGTTTGAAATGCTAATAACATGTAACTCTTTTCTCTAATTTAAAAATTTTAAAATAAATATCATTTACATTAAATTTCTTGATTTTCTTCACAGCTAAATCTCCCATTGCTTTTTCCTGTTTTGATTGTTGTCGTAATCTATTCTTTGTCGTTTGGTGTAAGTAGTCATGGATATTCTCAAGACAACTTTAACATGCGGACACAGTTTATTTTTCAGGCGATCTTGAGATTGCACTACCGATCATAACGTTCCAGTGATTAGTAAATGCTATTAATGCTTTTGAAACGAATGGTTAATTGCATTCCAATTAAGGCAATTTTATTGAATGCCATTAATTTTTCCAACAACCAAGAAGGTATTACTGATTAAATTCATTCAAAAGATAAAAATGGAAGTTGGGTTTCAGGTGGGGCTAGTGGTATTGGATTTGAGACAGCAAGAGTGTTAGCTCTACGTAAAGCTCATGTGATAATAGCAGCAAGGAACATGGAAGCTGCAAATGAAGCAAAGCAACTTATTCTTAAAGAAGATGAAGATGCCTGTGTTGATGTTTTGAAATTGGATTTGGCCTCAATTAAGTCTATCAGAGGATTTGCTGATAAGTTCATTGCTCTTAATCTGCCACTCAACATCTTAATGTAACTCTCTCTCTTTCTCTCAATTTTTATTATTCTAACGATTATTTTTTTGGATTAATTACAAATACTCCATAAAAATTTTCTTAGTGTACTTTTTGATCTATATTCTCTAAAAATTAATAGTTTTAATCCTTTCTTGTGCACTTGAAATTTTCATTACCTTTTTGTGTTTTATATTTAGGCTGAATTGAAACCGATGGAACCGAACACATGCCAAACTGAAAGTATTGGTTCGTTTTCATTGATTTAATTTTATGATTCATGGTTTTTCTTGGTCTGTCTTGATTTTTGCTATATAAAAGCCAAAACTTTTAAAATTAAAATTTAAAAACCAAATATTTAAATCCATCTTTGAACTTTTTAGCTTTGACACTGATACTCTAAGCTTTGTGAAATGACCTATCACGTCTTTCAACTTGTAAATTTTAGTAATATTGCACATATTTCTATACTAATAACAACTGTTTTTTAGGTTTTATATGTAAAATATTAATTTAATATGTAATTTTTAGGTTTTATATGTAAAATATTAATTTAATATGTAATCGGTATAATTTTTGGAACAATAATTTTTATATTTTTCAAAATATTTAATAGGTGTAATTGATCTAATTTTGTAAGTTGTAGTATTTAATAAAATGAGTTTTTAACTTGAAGTGTTTAATACGTGTAATTTTTGAAATATTTGATGGATTAAAATAAAAGTTAAAGATTCTACAGGGTTAAAAGTAACAAAATTCCATATTCAGCCAAATTTAAATCAAAACCCTGAAACCATTTTTGTATTTCAAATTAGATTCCAATTTAGTTTCTCATTATTGCATTCTAAAAAAGTTAAGGCCCACATCAAAATATTTCAAAACATTAATACTTGTCATTTCAAATACTAATGTAGAAGAAAACACAAAAAAATCTCAATCGATGCCCATTTTGAAATTTCAGAAACAATGCTGGGATTATGTTCTGCCCCTATCAGCTATCAGAAGATGGAATAGAAATGCAGTTTGCAACAAATCACATCGGTAGGTGAACTTAAACATGTCCAAATGATATTCGACATAATATGTAGTTACTGATCATAATAGTTTCATTTTCAGGTCATTTCCTATTGACAAATCTTGTCTTGGACAAAATGAAAGAAACTGCAAGAACCACAGGTATTGAGGGTAGGATTGTAAATTTGTCATCCATAGCTCATATCCACACCTATAAACGTGGAATTCAATTTGATGACATCAATAATAAGAGAAGGTATTTATTGCTATTTTCAAGTGGGTCTTGATATTATCGTTTGCTTTTTTTTTCTTTTTTTTTTTTTTTTTTTTTAACCACAGGTATTGAGGGTAAGGATGTAAAATTTGTCATCCATTAGCTCATATCCACACCTATAAACGTGGAATTTCAAATTTGATGACATCAATAATAAGAGAAAGGTATTTTATTGCTTTCCAAGTGGGTCTTGAATTCATCGTTTTTGCTTTTTTTTTCTTTTTTTTTTTTTTTTTTTTTATATCATCAAAATCATTAATAGATTAGTAATGGTTCCCTGCCACAGGTAATTCTTGATAAAAGAGCCTACGTTTTTTTTTTTTTTTTTTTTTTTTTTTTTATAATCATCAAAATCATTAAATAGATTAGTATGGTTCCCTGCCACAGGTATTCTGATAAAAGAGCCTACGGTCAATCCAAGCTTGCAAATATACTACACGCCAAAGAACTTACGCGTCGCTTTCAGGTATATTAAATATTAATTGTATATAGTAACTATATCTTTATTCGGATAATAATTAATTTCGAAATTCTCTTAAAGACAGGATATAAGTTTGATATTTGAAAAGCGAACTTATGGAATCGACTAATTTTTTATAATTCTCAAAGTGGATACATATAATTGTGCCAGTTTTTTTATAAGTTGGCCGAGTTTGTCTAACCATAAAAATACATATTTAGAAAAAGATTAAAGAATTCTCAAGTGGTATTTCATAATATATACTAATTTTGTTGATTTTTATTCCATTTTATGCAGGAAGAGGGTGTGAATATTACAGCAAATGCAGTCCATCCAGGTTTAATCATGACAAACCTCATGAAACATTCTGCACTTTTAATGAGTAAGTGTCCAAAGGGTTAATTTTGGGGAGAGTAGTTTAAAAGAGAGTGTACTCAATTTTATATTTTTTTTTTTTCAGGATTGTTGAAGATCTTTAGCTACCCGCTATGGAAGAATGTACCTCAGGTTAACTTTCAAAGTCAATTATATTTTCTTTTTTCTTTTTGATTCACAGCAAGGCCAAATAAAATATAAGCATCTAACACATAACTTTAATTAACCAAAACACATACTTAGATCTGGTGTATATAATTTTATAATCTCAGATTCATTTAATTTTTAATGGTTTCAGGGAGCAGCCACTACATGTTATGTGGCACTTCACCCAAGTTTGAAAGGAGTGAGTGGAAAATACTATGTGGACTGTAATGAGGCACAACCAAGTGCATTTGCTGGGCATCAATTACTGGCTACACAATTATGGGACTTCAGCGACAAACTCATTAACTCTGTTTCAAAGCCTTGAAAGAGACTCGTACCCATTTTTATATATATTTCTCCTAAAAAAACGTACTAGTACTATATTCTAAATGTTCAAGTCCCTAATTAGGTACCAAATATTTATTTACTGCGAGATATATTTATTCTGTAAGGGGTGCCTTTGTCTGGCAGAGATGAGCCACTAAAATTTAGTGTTGTTGGATATGTCAATATGGCGCGAGCTTAGTAAGGAATGGCATACTGTCTGTCATTCCCAAGTTCCAATTCCCAAAAACACTTTTATATTATACTCTCGCTCCGTACTTTTTATATAAAAAATTTCCATTATTTTTTCTTTTATATAAAATAATCTACCTAATTTAATAATTTTAGAACCATACTAACGTGAAAAGTCTATTTTATCTTTATTTTAATCATTTATTAAGTTTTTAGTGTGAGAGATTTTCAAGATAGTGTGAGATGAGGTATATATGAGAATTTAATGTGAATAAATTTTGGAGAATGAATTTATTTGCATCAATTTCCATTGAAAAAAAAAAAGTGCTCGTATAGGTTATATGAGCACCGATTAAAATGGAGTTTGAATGGAAAATGACCATAAAATTTTCAAGTTGACCACATTGAAAAGAATTCTTACGGACTTCGCCGAATATTTAAAAAATTACGCTATATTTAAAGTATATTTTCAATAACCAAAGGCAGTTGGAAAGTTAAATTAGCACAAATTTTTATATTTTCACATAATTTTTTCCAAAGAGATGACAAAAAACGAATTTCTTTCCACAGGTCAGAGCATATTTTTGCAACTTTTTGTGCTCCCTTCATTCCAACAAAACATTTAAAGCCTCATTGAATATTAGAACATAATTTAAGATATACATTGATATTATAGGAGGAATAAATGAGATATTAGGGATAAATTAAGAAAAAAATGACAAAAAAAAATTGATTAAACTACTTATTTAATCTTAGTGAAAAATTAATTATTTTTATATAAAAAGAACGGATGAAGTAGCATTGTGCCATATATATGGTAATTAACTGAAGGATTTCTTGATTATTCTTCCATCTATAAAAATGATCGCAACTGATAAAATATTCTAATTCAGTTAAATTTAATATTTAAATTGTAATTATTTGATCTAATATTTTAAAAATATCCAAATTTCTTTTATATATATATAAAAAATAAATTAGTCCTTAAGTTATAGTCAAATTAATTCTTAACAATTTCTATTTTTAAAAACTAACTTGAAACCTCTAATATATGATTTCGTAAACTCGCTGGTTCTTCTATCTAAAATAATCTCTTTTAATTGTCAAATAAAAATAATTGATCCCTAAATTGTAATTAAAATGATTACAAAAATACCTAATGATTTCTTTGCTTAGAATCATATAACACTAAAAACTGAAAAAATAAACAAATAAAATATATCAATCATATATCCACAAGTATTTGGATTTTATCTTATTGGAAAAACAATAAGATAGAATATTCACATTGTTAAAACGACATCACATCTCAGCGGGTCTCATGGTCCTCCCACAAGCCCGTGGCCCGAATGGCCCAAGCGGAGCCAGCCACAACAACTGCCGCAAATACTGGAGGGACAATCAAATCGATCTTAGATCTTACGAACAGGTGAGCAGGCAAGCACACAATCTCTCCCGGCATATCCACCGGAACTCTAACCGTTCCTTCTACTTCGCACTCTCGCGAAAACGAAGACGACATAGATATCGCGGAGACAAATGCCATTTCAGGCGAGAAAGAAGCCACGGCCACCGTTGCCGTCAAAAGCGCAGTCCATTTGGCAGCATACAGTAGCAGCGGCCACCGTATTAAAACCCGGTGGCGCAAAGAGGTAAAGAGAGTGGAGAACATTTTTTAAGAAGTTATTATTAGAAGGCTTGTTCGTTAGAATGTAAAAATGGTTTTCTTATATAATTGGAGGAGAAGAGGAACTAACCTAATCTCAACTACTCTAGTTAGGAAAAAACATGGCAATAGAAAAACAATGACGAATTCGGTTGTTGGACAGGAGAACCACTCTCGCGTCAATTGTCTTGTTCTGTACACGTGTCAAAGGAAAAAGCTCTTGTAATTTTTTTAAATAAAATTACGTTCCGTTCGATTAACTTTTTTAACGAAAATTAAGAAAATATTTTTTTGACTTTTCACAAAATTTAAGAAATCGAAGAAATTAGCTCAATATAGAAAAACAAAGGCCTTTTGATTCTTTTAACTAAAGAGAGACAGAGTTTTCACCGAACCACAGACAGTTTTCACCGCACGAGTAAAGTTAGAATAAAATAATTAACACTATTTTAATTTCCTAAAAGTGTTATCCAGGTGAACAAAAAAAAAAGTCAAAAAGTATTAAAATTAATGGAAATGCGTTCGTATATATGTGTGTGTGTCTAGACAAATTTTGAGAAGAACATTTCTTTTTCAATTTAGACAGATTTTACAGGAATCAAACAGTGGTTGCTAAATAATATATCATGAACTTGGAGAGGAGAAAGCTTTTTCTACATGGAGAGTCAAAAACAGAAACCCCACCACTGAAACACACAATGCTGCAAACATAATCAGCACCATTGCATGCAAGGAGATGTAGGGGTTGGCAAAGAACACAAATGCAATGGAAGCACTTTGCCACACCTTGAGTTGCGCAAATGCTCCTTCCTGTTCCAAAATTAATGGGAGAAATTTGAAATTATTAACTGCCTATGATGCAAGAAACAGAATTCAAGTAAAAGAAGCTCTTTATTCTTTGGAACATAAAAATCAAGTCTATCTATAAGTAGAGCCATGAGGTTAATGAGACATGTTCTGTGTAGATGACATAAAAGAGAAGCACGAGGTTACTGATACCAGTGCATGACGATGCAAAATATCATCTGTCGATCCAGTCTCATATATAGAGCCTAATGATATGATCCAGATCCAACAGTCCAGTGCACAAATCAAACCAAAAATGAAATAATAATAGGAAAGATGGATCAATACCGTATCATGCTTAAAAAGTATCCCGAGCAAAGCGCTAAGCTGTGTGTTGAGTACTCCATCACCAATACCCAACAAAGCTGCCATGATAAGTGGGTATATGACGCCTATTATTCCACTGGTTAAACTGGAAAATGTTGCCAGGAAAAACTTTAGAGAAAGCCTTTTGGTTCCAAAAATCGTTAGTGTTAAAAGACTAAAAAAACAAATGCCAAACCTGTATTTCAGAAGAATCCAGAGAAATACAATAGCATGAAGAAAAGCTCCAGCAGATACTATCCAGGTGATTGACTGAAGACCGGAAGTAAGTCGACCAGCAGTAAGTGAACACTAAGACAAGTTGAAAGAACAAGCTCAGATTAAACAACCATATCATTCGATGAAATAAGATGACTAATTGAAATTGATTTGTCTAGGATTCTGAATTCTAGCAAGCATGGAATATTAGAATTTCAATTCCTCTTGACACTGAAAACTGAGCATTTGAACATGTTCCTGGTAACCACTAAGGAAAGCTCTAATTTGATTATCAAAGGCGGGCTCTGATTCTGCCTCAAAATAATATCTGAATTGATGACCAAATAGGGTTAAGAAAGCAGAGAAATTTTTCCTTGCATTCTGGTACAGATTGGTTATCCACATAAAGAAGCTGCGTGACAATATGGTTACAATAAATGCTTCAAACAAGTATAATAATTGCCTAAACAAGAAAAGTGCGATGGAAAGGATGTTTCTCTTTCACATGAGCATACTGGGGAGGAAGTTCTTAGCTTTTTTTACTATTTTCACCGAAATAAGGAGATCTGAAAAGGATATGCTATTTACAAATTCAATGAATAGTAAAGAACCAAGCTACCATTGCAACTTAGTCAACAATGATGGTGAGAAACTATATACATTTCATACTTACAATAGCATCAAAGGCACCATACACTGCCATTGCACCACCTACACCAGATACACCGAGTGCTGGAGTCGCAATATCCTTGGTGAATTCAGCCCTAAAATGGAGAACTTGTTTGGTGATTAGTGGAGAAATAGACAACCAAAAGGGGTAAAAATAAAATAAATAAAAGAGAAAAAAGATATCCTACTCAGCCGTTCTAGAAGAGAAAAATTACACATTTCACGAGTAATTACCATACAAATGCTTGTTGTAACCCTGAATATGCGATCAGGGGAATGATCAATAGCATCCGAATGTCAAGCAAAGCTATGATAATTGACTTTGAGAGTGATTTCAGAGAAGAATATAAACTGAAAGAAGAGTTTTCTAGTCCTTCATCTTCTTTGGAATCCCTTTTACTTAAGAAGCACATTAGTATCATTCCGAAGGTCATAATGCAAAGAAACACAACGAACAATAATGTTGTGCCATTGGTACTGCCCTCCTGAATTAAGCAAAAGAGAATTGTATCAGAAGAATTTATAATCCTCCATATACATTAAGACAGCAACATTGCATAAAGTAAATTATGTAACATAACTTGTTTTGTAACCCCACCAGCAGGTGAACATCTTCCTAGTCGCATCATTTTTTTTTTTAACAGTATCAAAACAAAGATTCACTTAGTCATGTACTTGAATCTTTTGTGATAGCCCCGTCAAGGGGCAGACAAGATAATTCAACCTCAAAAGTCAAAACTAGGTACATATCTATGTGATTCAGGTTTCTTTCTTTAGACTGGTTTTTGTATCTAACTGGAAAAAAAAAGACAAAATAAACAAACAAATCCATTGGAATTATTACATTCAAAGGTAACTGACTGTGTTTCACAAGGTAAATATAACAAATAATGAACATAGAAATATAGATCATCTGAGAAAATGAAAGGATAGTATATCAAAGAGCAGCGCATACCCCTCCATCTCTCAGAATAGCCAGTGAGATGAGATTTCCAACAAACTGAAAAATTAGGCGAGAAAAATAAAATCAGATCTTGAGAACAAATTTTAGCAAATTGAAATATGGTCATTAAATTTAAGCTGTCTAAATAGAAGGCAACTTGATATTTTCATAAAAAATAAGCACCTGGTGGCTTGCAAACATTCCCCAAAATTCTCCATTGAAGCTACCAATAACAGTTGCTTCATGTAAGTTGTAATCTCTTGCGTGTCTGCATGCTGTGGAAGCAGAAAGATTTTATCATGTATTAAGCTGACTATTTCCATTACCAGAGCATAATTTATTTATCTCTTTTAATGTTTAGTTGTAAACACCCATAAACAGAAAGATTTTATCATGTATTAAGCTGACTATTTCCATTACCAGAGCATAATTTATTTATCTCTTTTAATGTTTAGTTGTAAACACCCATAAACAGAAAGATTTTATCATGTATTAAGCTGACTATTTCCATTACCAGAGCATAATTTATTTATCTCTTTTAATGTTTAGTTGTAAACACCCATAAACAGAAAGATTTTATCATGTATTAAGCTGACTATTTCCATTACCAGAGCATAATTTATTTATCTCTTTTAATGTTTAGTTGTAAACACCCATAAACAGAAAGATTTTATCATGTATTAAGCTGACTATTTCCATTACCAGAGCATAATTTATTTATCTCTTTTAATGTTTAGTTGTAAACACCCATAAACAGAAAGATTTTATCATGTATTAAGCTGACTATTTCCATTACCAGAGCATAATTTATTTATCTCTTTTAATGTTTAGTTGTAAACACCCATAAACAGATCCCAATTGACACACAAATTTAATGATAAATCAAACTAAACAAATTACTTTAAACCATATTTATCAAACTTTTCCAAAGCAATTGAAAACTATCATCAAAAGATTTAGATTATATTAGGATGTTAAGTATTTGAGCTACTAGCCAATAAGGCTACTTCAGGGAAACTTTTAAGACATGATGTATCAGCTATTTCAGTTTACAAATGGAAAAAGAAATAATTGGGTGCAAAAAGAAAATCGTTGTGATTACCATGTTGGTTTTATATTTGCAGCAATGAACAACCAATAACCAGTCGTCCCAAGAACCACAGCATTCTTTGACCCCAGCAAACGAACTACCAAAGAGGCAAATAAAGAGAAAAATGTGAAAGACAGGTACAATATCCCTAACGAAATTGTGCCCATATCTTGCTCCTGAAACAGAAATCAAATATAACTCAAGTGCTTAATGAATTTTAGTAGGAAAAAAAAGAATCCAAACAATTCAATTCATACAAGTGTAGTCTGCAATTCAACAAACGCCATTAATGCAGCAACTCACAGTATTGACTGTAGTCTCCAGATTCTGAGCAGCTCCATAAGCAAGGAAGATGAGCAAAAACCCAAAGCTAAGAATATGAATGTCTTTAGTATGATTTTTCAGTTTGTGAATCGGCAAACTATCAACAACCAAAGGCGCCTCTTCATCTCTGGCATCCACAGAGTCAGAGGCCATCGTCGCTTCCTCGAGTTCTCAATTCAATCAGTTACAGAATCTTTATCGCTTATAATTAGTTCGTATTTAAAAAAGAAGCCACAGAATCTATGCACAACCCTAGAATTAGAAATGAGTGACAAGAGTACAAGAGAGTGAGGTCAAAGCCGGCTGGAACCTTGAGAACTACAACTACAAGACATACGGAAGAGCTTGGGGTTAGGATTAATTAATTTAGCCGGAAAATTACTGCGTCTGTTTGGTACCCGAGAAAATATAAGAAAAGGGGGGGAATCTTGAGTTCCTGATTCCTTATTTTTCGTACGTTAAATCGGGAATCAAACGAAGAGCAAAAAGTCGTCGGATATATCGAAGAAAAGTGAGAATGAGACAAACGACGATTGGAGCAGAAGACGACAGAGACAATTTGTTTAATCAATTTAATTGAATTTGCTTATTGCCTGATGATAGTGCAAGAAGGAGAGATATGTCCGTCTAAGCTTGACTGCTTGCTGCAGATGTTTCGGTTAATAAGTTAATTTCCATAGGTAGAACGAGATTTCTGTGCTACCACTCACTTAAATGTCCAAAAGTTAATAATTTTACAATAAAAATGTTTAATTTTGATGCCAAATTAATTTTAGAAAAAATAAGAATGATTAAATTAATTAATTTTTATTCTTTTTTTGAGAATGATTCATTTTTATTCGTTGTGTAATTAAAAGAGAGAATATTTTTAGATAAGGATAAAGTTAAAATATTTCTAAAAGTGTTATCTAACTATAATAAGAAAGTAAAAAAAAAATCTTAAAACTAACTAAAAAGTAGTATTATCTAAGTTAAAAAAAAGTCAAAAAGTGTCACGTCAATAATAAAATATTAGATGTTTTATTCTAAAAATAATTGTAAGTAAATTGCCAAGAATAGAAAATTCACCTTTCAATTCTCTGTTTTGAGTTAAAATCTGAAAATTATGAAGTAAAATCTATCAGGAATAACCAAAAAAAAAAAATTGCTACTTCATTACTCCATCCTAATTTTGTGACTTTGAAACAATTAATTATTTTGGTATATCACTGTTTTGCAATCACGGACACTAGAACAGTAGAACTAGACAAGATGGTTCAATATGTTATAGGATGATAGGAATCAGGAAAGATGTTGGGACAAAATTTAATATCAGGTGCGCAATAGAACAGAAGATTCACCATAATAAATTGTTCCAGTAATCAGAGCAATTCCTACGCTCTTGAGCTTCCAGTGCATCAGCTCAGTCCAGAGATTAATTCCATCATGGTAAATATTCAATTTAGAAATATAATACACACTTGTTTACAATTAACAGTACACACTTGTTTACAATGGCTCTACGAGGTATTCATCAAAAACTAGCAACCCATTCAGGTTCCAACTTCTTATAAGTAGGTAGGTCATCTATCTTTATAACCATCTTAAACAGTAGCATATCAAAATTCTCTTCATCTGTAAGACTTCTTGGGCTTTCGTCTGTCGAGGATACCTCCAAGTGTGGCCAATGCATCCTGGAACTTCCGAATTTTGACAAAACCTCTTATCATGGTAACTTCATTTTCTGAAAAGTTTGCTTGCTCCATGACCAAGTTAAGAAGCTTAATTAGCGTATCCTCCATGGCCAAAGCTGAGAGTCCCTCAGCGAGCATATAAAATGAAGAAAATTCTGGTAAAAATCCTTTTCCAGTCATCTCTATCACAAAATTAACAGCTTCAGAGATTGGTCCTCCAGATTTAGACAGTCCACGGAAAACAACCTTGTATGTGATAGCATCTGGAGAAGCACCTTTCTCCTCCATTTCTCTAAAAAGTCTCATTGCTTCCTTTGTTCTTTTCCTTCTAAATAGTGCTTGAATTACAGGATTGTAAGCATGGGGAGTCAAAGTCATACCTTTCATTTGAATTGATCTAAGGAGCCTATTTGCTACTTCAAGTCTACCTGCCTTGCATAGCCCGCTGATCAGGGTCCCATATGTGACAATGTCAGGTTCACATCCATTGGTAGTCATAGTTTGGACAATATCAGCTGCTTTTTTTATATCTCCTGCCCTGCAGAAGTATGTAAGCATAGAATTGTAAGTGAATTTGTCAGGCTTCAATCCTTCCATTATCATCTGGTCCATTAGTTGAGCAGCCTCCTCCACCCTCCTGCTCTTACAAAGGCCATCTATAAGGGTATTGTAGGTAACAGAGTTTCTCGAAACTCCTTGAAGTTCCATCTGGTCAAAGATCTCCTCCGCTTCGTCGATTCTATTGTTTTTAGAAAACCCATCAATCAATGTGTTATATGTTATCACATTTCGTGCACATCCACTTGATTCCATTTCCTTAAGCAAGCTCAAAGCTTCCTGTAGTTTCCCTCTACAACAGAGGCTGTCAATCAACATATTGTAGGTAAACTCATCAGGCTGGCATCCTTTACTCTTCATCTCCTCATACAGCTCCATAGCAACAGTTTGATTTCGAGACAAACAAAGACCTTGTATGAGAGAATTAAATGTACAAACATCAGGTAAAATCCCCTTACTAGTCAAAACACGAGCAAGTTTAGTAGCCTCTTCTACTTGATTTTCTTTACACAATGTACTAATCATTGTGTTGTAAGTGACTGTATTCGGCGAACAATCCCTCAAAATCATTTGATCGAGAATCTCCACTGCCTCTTCAACTTCACCCAATTTACACAACCCAGAAATCAAAGTATTATATGTATATACATCTGGATCAAATCCCTCTTGAAGCATCATGTCCATGACTTCTAAAGCATGCTTAGCATGTCCAGCCTTACACAACCCATTTACCACTGTATTAAAAGTGAACTTATCAGGAAAGAAACCTTCATTAGACATCTCATCTATAAACTTTAATGCTTCCTCAATTTTTCCTTCTTTACAAAACCCATGAACCAAAACATTCACTGTCACATTGGTTGCAGGACACCCATTTTCCACCATTTGCTCTCTTACTCTAATTGCACCATCTAAATTTCCTTCCTCAATATAACCCTGCATTAGAGTAGTGAAAGTTTTCTCATCTGGGGCCAAACCATAGCTTGGCATTTCCTCCATCATTAAAATGGCAGGCCTAATTTGATGTGCTCTACACAAAGCCTTTATCAATATATTAAAAGTAGAAACGTCTGGCTCAATTCCTCTACTAACCATGTTAGAATGCGCAATTTCAACTAATTTTAGCTTTTCACCATCAACAAGAACATTTAACAAGTAATTGAAAAGAAGCGTATCTGGTTCTAACCCTAATTCTACTTCCATCATATCAACAACGCCAAGAATTTCATCGAATAATTCAAATTTAGCGTAACTCTCAATAAAAATCAAACAAATACCTCTATCAATCTCGCAACCAGAAACCTTCATCTCTTGCAAGATTTCCTTCATCGAATTAATTGAACCAACTTTGCCAAGTTTACGAAGGATTTCCTCGTAAACTGATACATCAGGCTTAAAATGAGGCTGCTTGGATGCCCAATCGAACAAGCGAAGAGCTGCGGTTTCGTCATTCTGGCGACGGAGAGAGTCGAGGAGCTGAGAAGAAGTGAAATTGGGAGAGAGAGGTACTGAATTGGACTGAGTGGCGAGTGGCGCGTGGTTTTGTGCGGACGCGAAGGAGAGAGTGGAATTGGAGATGGGTTTGTAAGAGAAAGAGAAAGGTTGGTGTGGGTGAGAAGGAAAGCATGGGTAGCATTTGAGACATGAAGAGAAAGCCATTGAGGCTATTTAACAAACATGTGATATGCAAAATTAGGAGAAGGTGAGATGAGAAAATTTGTTTTCCTTTTCCCTGGAACTTGTGAGTACAAAGTGAGTATAGAGAAGAAAATGGGAAGAGACGGGTTTGAGAGGAGAAAGAGGTAGATACTTCTATGTTGAAGATCGTTACAAGCTTGCCGCTGCGACAATAATGGCCGTACGAAACTCACAACGACACCGCACGGTATGTCGCTTTGGGGAGTACTTGAGTTCGGTATTGCGGTTCTCTAACCAATTCTAATTTTTCTACATTGTCCAACAACCACACGACATTTAGAATGAATAAATTACTGTTTGATCCCTCGATTATAATTAATGCATAAATTAAAATTTCAATTTTCAAACGTTACTTACATACTCTATATCTTTATATATATTCTTTTTTTTTTTCTATTTCACCACGAATTATTTGGATTTGAGTCTCTGAATTTCTAAAAAATTGTTTTTGAAACTGACATTAGACACCATCAGGTTTATTTATTCCAGCAAAGGGAAGAAACTTGGGTTTACTCAAGTTTTAAATCCAATAATAGATACAATAATGGAGTAAAAAAAATATTAGCGAAAGCAAATATAACTGTGTTAGATCAAGTTTAGGATGAGCAATACTTGATTTTTAATCGAAAATTGAACTAAACCAACTCATTTTGGTCAGATTCAAATAGTTGATTTAGAAATTTAGTTGCCGACCGGTCTAGATACTAAAATTGTTAGGTTTCGATTTTAGCTTGATTATTATATATAGCTAACTGAATTAATTTAAGCCTAAAAAAATAAGATTTACTTTAGAATAATCGAATTTAAATTGAGCCAATTTAGTTTGAATTCATTTTTATCTCTCTTAATATCACTCCATCAAATCTCTCTCCCAGTAGCTATAATATTTGCCTATAAAAAGCCCTTCCCTCCGATAGGAGGGTTAGTGTCATTCTTGCAATCATCTCAATGTCATCAACAATTAATTCTCTAATCTCTTGTTTATTGTCTGTCATTTTTGAAAATGAAGACATTCTCAATAACTATGACTCGCGTTCTATTACTAATAAACTAGCTTTTCTCTACCACCGAATAACAATAAACATATACTAACTTCAATTCACCATTTTATTAGTTAAATAGTGAGATTTGCTATTTTAAACACAATTGGAAACAAAAGTCATTTTATAGTGAAATTGAAATAATTTAAAAAGTTCAGAATGAAAAATATCGTTTGGCCTTTTTAATATGCAAGTAAATTGAAAAAGTATGGTGGTGAAATTTTTTTTGAAGTTTGGACAAAATTATCCCTTTTTTGTACTTTTTATCTTCTTTATTCATTTCACAATAAAATTCATCTTTTCTCAATCCACAATTTATATCGCATTTTGATTATTTCACCAACTCACTCAACAATAGTAAAGTTCACACCAATATTTTGATTTCGATCTTTAAATGAAAGAAAATGGTCAAAAAAAGTTTGGTTTCAACCTTTAAATGAATGAAAATGGTCATAGGCAACAAAGAAAAAGGTTTTATTAAATTGGAGTCCAATGGAATTGGACGTGTGGGAAAGTTGAGAAGGGCTGTGGTGACTTCAGTGCTAGTAGTAATGATATTTTGGAAGAATTGGTTGAATACGAGGTTCTTATCTGCTTGATATGCTCCCTAAATATCTATATGAAAGTCTCGTCTTTTTGTATGGTCGATCATGTGAGAGTTTCTGCTGATGCATCATTTGTTCTGAGTTTTGCTTTTGCTCAGACTTGGATGGGTATTGACGTATTCAACAGAAGAAAAAGGAAATGGTTTGTTTTTTGGGGGAAGATAATAACACAAGTAACAATTTTAGTTATTTGCCATAACTCTATTAGAGGACGATACTATTTGTTTGTCCTTGTGTGGGGGATAAACAAATGAGTATAGTCTTTAGTATAAATAAGAGTAAATGTACTAGTGTTCCTACACAAGTAGATAACCCTTTACTGTAACACAAAAAGGAAACCTAACAAAAAATCAGAACAAATCATGAACAATCTGCCAGAAAACTGTATTGGTTCTCTTGCTATATCATTATCAGTCATGCAAAAACAAAAGACAAGACAATAAAACTAATAAAAGCATGCCAATTAGCATTCCAAAAGTAAACGACTAGAGGCAGAGGGTCAACTTGAAAATGAACTAACTGTGCCGTCTAGCCTCTTGCAAACAGTTACATATTAGCTTGTAGTAGACATAAGACTACAAGATGACACACATAAGTTCTATAAATAACAAATCACAAGATATACCAGAAACCATAGATTCATGCTCCAGATGAATAAAATGACTTTATGGAAAAACTCAGAAACCGATATCACAATTGTCCACGTTCACCATCCCACAAACTATAAACATTTCACTCCAGTAAAGAAGAGTCTGAATGGAGGAACTCCTTGCTCAAAGGCATACGGTTCACATTCAGTTGGCACGACTTCTAAAGACATCGAGCCCCATCTCAGTAGGGTCGGTTGCCTGCAATTCTACCTGAATTCCATCAAGCTCTCTCTTAAATCTGTCTTTCGAGCTAGCATAAATCATCTTGCTTCTGACTCTTGATGCATCAGGAGACCTTAATATAATGGTAGTGGAATACCATGAGTAACAATCAAACAGAAGTACCAGTAATATAACACAAGATTATCCAGTTTATAATTACCATGCAATGAAGAAAATCCTGCTCTTCTGGCAATTCTCTGCCGTGACAAAATCAAAATCATAAACAGCATATCGGCACTCATCAGCAGGAAGGCTTGCAGTAAAATCCTCATAGCTTTGGTTAGGCTCACCAACCTTCTCCACAATGACTTGCTTTTGCTTCTCCTCAATTTTAAAAACTATGAAGCGGTAAGTTCTTTTCGCCTTGAGCTCCAAGAACTTCAATTTGCAGTCATCATGGACTGCCATGCCAGATGCAGCGTTGGCCTGAAATACATAAAATCATCATCAAGATCAAGTAATCAATGCAATTCCAGAAATCAACAAGATGTGCGTAGACTAAAGATATTGAAGTATTAACATTAAGAATTGGAAAGCCATTATGCTTATAAAATGCTCCAAGAAGAGAAAACAAGCAATCACAAAAAATGAGCAAAATCAAACATAAACTTAACTCCAATATTGCAATTGCATTAACCTGAACACAACTTCAATACATTATTTGCATAGATTTGCTTGTTCTATTTAGCATCACAACTGGATGATCTAGGATGGGATGAATGAATGATTTTTCATGAGTTTATATTTGATGTTTAAAAATAAAGTGGCTGGGATCTTCTTCGGGATTAGGCTCATCATGGATAGTTCACATAGTGAATTTTTACAGCTTACTAAAGCTCACATAGTTTTGTAAGAATTAGCTAATGCTTAGGCAGTTTGGCCTATAAGATAGTTAAGTGTTCACCTACAGTTTAGCATTTTCTAAATTTTTTAAAGTATAACAGGAATACCATTAAGATGCCTTCTCCTGATTAAACTAAGCATGCCCATGGTTTAAAGCTTGGAGTCAACTTCTCTCAAAATTCTTCATCATTCGGTTCAGCTTATTAATAATTGTAAGATCTAAATGCCTTTGAGTGCTTTCTAGTTTAATGCTTTAGGCCTCTTTCAATGCAGGAAAATAATCTTAAAATTCATCAAACCATATATTTACCCTTCATTTGATTACAAAATGATAGAAAAATACAGAATCAAAACAAGTTGACTAAAATTCACGACTTCTCAAGTTGACCATACTATTTTATCTCGATTGTGATCCACATAATATTTTCCATTGCCTTCCATTTCTTTGGATTCCTAATCAGCCAAACACAATCCATGAATGCTTTGCAAGCCGACACCGAAACAAACAAATATCAGGAAATATATATATATATATATATATATAGCAGGAAAATAATCTTAAAATTTCATCAAAACCATATATTTACCCTTCATTTGAGTACAAAATGAGTAGAAAATACAGAATCAAAACAAGGTTGACTAAATCACGACTTCTCGAAGTTGTACCATACTATTTTAATCTCGAATTGATCCACAATAATATTTTCCATGGCCTTCCATTTCTTTGGATTCCTAATCACGGCCAAACACAATCCATGAATGCTTTGCAAGCCGACAGCGCGAAACAAACAAATACAGGAAATATATAATATATAATATATACTATATATATTAACAATAAATCCAAGTAATAAAGATACTACCATATATATATATATATATATATAACATAATCCAAAATAAAGATACTACCAAAAAGCACTATCACAATCACATTTCCCATGAATTCCAAAAGCCAACCAACCACACTAAATGGCTAATCGGCAAAAATAGATACAACTAAAAAACAATTACCTAACCTAAGATCCATTGCACTCCTCGGATTATAACAAACCACTCACGCCTTATAGATTTAATATCACAACAAGATCAAATCAGATCTGCAAACAGTTGATGAACTATAAATGCACAAAGATTTCACAAACCAAGCCAGATTTAAACATCTAGAACCAGATCGATCACGGATCAAACTCTGATTCTTTATGATCAAGCTCTATCAAATAACCGAAGTAAATAGTCCGTGATGAAACTAGGAAATACGAACCAACAAAATAACAAAACTATTGGAATAATATCAAAACCCTAAATAAAGAAAAATTGAGAGCTTAAAGACTCACCATTTTCTCCTTTTACGCGATAGTTTTAAGAGAACAGGAATAGAAGAAAGAGGACGAGAAAGGAGGAGAGAATATAGAGAAGTGTGTCTCCTCCAATAACGAGGGGCTGTGTGCGGGTATGTTCAGTTCCTTCTTTCTTATTAGGTGGCTCTCTCTTTGGGGAGGTTTTGATAGCGTGGGTTTCTTGTACTTGGAAATTTGGGTGTGAAGGATACGTGGTCCAATTAAATAGTCCCACGTCGTGTACGGATAAGTCAGAGTAAGAGGAGAATGTAGTATTTGACTGGTATTCTTCTCATTCTCTGAGCCTGAGCGTTTGTGGTGAGACTCGGCTTCGCTTAAGCCAAGCGGGATGTCTTGTGTAACGACTTATTTTTTGTTCCCCGTTTCGACTTGCGCCTTAATAGAAAGTTCTCACACGCTGAAAAATATATTTCTAAAAGTTCTTTTTTTTACCCCCCTAAATTCTAAAACTGATCGTTTGGGTGGGGTTTGGGTCGAATTCGGATCAGACTTCATCAAATTGTAATTTTTTAATTTGATCCAAGTCCGGCTTGGCTTGACCATAACAAATTCAAAAATATTCAGGGGCAATTTAACAAATGTGATATATAAGGTTTTAATTTTAATAAAATGCCAGAAAAGAATACAAATTAAAATAATAATAATTTTGGTCAAAAGAATTTAAATAGTATCAAAAATAATCTTACAAAAGAGAAACGGCAAAAAAGAAACACTGTAAAAAAAAAGAAATGCTGAAAAAAAAGAAAACACCGAAATATTATGTTTTGTTATCGCTTAAAAAATTAAAAGGGTACAAGAGAAACAGCAACGCCAACAGCGACAATAACGGTAAATACGATATATATATAGAGTGTATACAACATACGAAATATATACGGTATATATAAAATATATATATAATATATACAAGATATACACAGTATATATACATAAGTAAAACCAATTAAATACAGTATATATATATACACAGTATCAATATCAATCTAAACAGAATCGAAGTCTTATCTTGTCTCTTCAAAGCATAAATTACATTTATGGTGGTAACAGTTTTTAATGAGTATTAAGTCATTGGTATGCTTATGCAAAAACTAAATCGCAAAAGAGAAACGGTACAATAAAAAATGAAAATAATTATTTACAATAAAAAAATGATAATTGAAACACATAATCAAAAAAACGAAATCAACAAACCTTGTGAATCGAAAAACGCAACGAAATTAACAAACTTTGTGAATCGAAAAACGCAATTATGGAAGAGCATAAATAATTAAAAAAATATAATGACGGGTGAATAAATTTCAAAGACTGAAAAATCATTCTATTATTGGCAACACGAAAAGAGAGAAAATGAAAAAAAGAAAAAAAGAAAAAACGATAAAAAAGAAAACACAAAAAAAAGGAAACACCAAAACATTTTGTTTTGTAGCACCTAACAAAAAAAAAGGAGCACAACATGCTACAAAACGGAAAAAAAAAAAAAAAAAAAAAAAAAAAAAAAAAGCAAAAAAAAGCAAGACAAAGAAAAAAAACGATAAAAAACAGAAAACACAAAAAAAAAAGGAAACAGCCCAAACAATCATTTTGTTTTAGTAAGAGCACCTACAACAAAAAAACAGCGAGCACACACATGCTCACAAAACTGGAAAAAAAAAAAAAAAAAAAAAAAAAAAAAAAAAAAAAAAGAAAGCCGCAATATACTGTAAATGACGATAATTCAATTTTTTAAGTAAATGCTTATAGTAAATAGAATACAGTTTTTAAAAAACTGGCATTTAATACCTAATATCTATTTTTTATATATATATGCGAGATTCAATCTGTCAAAATAAATAATTATGGATTAGTACACATGAGATAATTCTGCTTTTTTTAAAAAAAAAAAAAAAAAAAAAAAAAAAAAAAGAAGCGCAATATACTGTAAATGACGATAATTCAAATTTTTTAAAGTAAATGTATATAGTAAATGAGAATAAGTTTAAAAACTGGCATTTAATACAATATCTATTTTTTATATATATATGGAGTTCAATGTCAAAATAATATTATGGATTATACAACATGGATAATTCTCTTTTTTTTTTTTTAATATTTGCCAAATCGGTGTAACTATTGTTTTAGATAAAATAAAGTTAGAAAAAATAATTATTACTCCATCAATTATGTTAAATTTGACGGTTTTGGATTTTTTTCTACTTTGATGAGACTCTTAGAAAATCAAAGTAGCATCAATTGTTTTTACTACAACTTTATCTTTGCCTAGATCTCTGCAATAACCTTTGTTTCAATTGAATAAACATTAATTAAATGGTGATTTAGTCAATTATCTTTATTTTTTTAGAATTGATGTGATTTAATCATTCTCTTAATTTTAGTGGAAAGTCAAAAACTTTTGAAAAAATGGAACATCGAAAATTTTTTAAAAACATCATCTAATAAAAATGAAATTAAAAACTATCAAATTGAATGGAGGATATCTTAGTTTATATATCTCAACTAAACTTTATTTCAGTATTTCTTTAGTTGATTATTTTTATTTTTTAGAATTAATGTATTTAATTATATTTAAATTCTTATGTAAAATTAAAAATGGTAAATTTAATGATTTTTTTTTTTGAAAATATTAAATTTAATGAAATGAATGGAGTGTATGAAATATTTTATTAATTTTTTTTTTTTTTAAGAAAGGACGAGTTTAGAAAAATCAAATCAAAAAGAGGTAGCGTTGTATTGACGCAAGGAAGAAGGAAAGAATCTGATGGGCCCAAACCAAGTGTTTATGACATTTCCATTTAAACTGCACCTAATGATTTTCAAGTGAAAACAATCCATAACTTGACGCTATTAATTCAATTCAATTGTCAACGACCAACAAATATCTGCATTCTACACCAACTCTAGCTAACCGAGCTTAAGCTTAGCACTAACCCTAGCTGAAACGTGGGATAAAAGGAAACTCTGGACCTTTTTATCAAACTTGAAAATTGAAATATCTCGTTTCTCTTTTTTGACATTTTGTTAAAATTGAAATCTTGTATATGACATTTTTTAAATTGCACCTATTAAAAATTTTTATTAAACTTTACTTGAGCATTAATTAAAAAATAATCTAGTCTATTACTTTTATTTTTTTTCTAGAATTAAATTGATTCAATTTTTTTTTTGCGTGAAGTAAAAAACTGTCAAATTTAACGGAATGACCGTAGTAATTATACTATTTTGATTTTCTAAAAATATAATATAAATAAAATAAGAAAAATAAAAAATTATCTAACTTAATGGAATAGTGAGTAATTATTTATATTTAAAAATCAAATCAATTTACTAGTTAAATTAATTTTTCTAATTAATACTATATATTAAATATTAAAATATATTCATATTAATTTTTTTTTGAAAAACTTAAATCTAAAATCTCTCGCTATCCTTGAAAAAATAAAATAAAATAAAATGTTGAATGTTGTAATAATTTTTTTTTTGAAAGAGGTAATAAATTTTTTTTAATTGTCTTCAAAGATGAAATAATTTCTATATTGACCTTTCATAAAAAAAAAAAAAAGTATATATATTTGTGTGTATACAATTCAAGACCATCTTCTTTGAGAATTTTCAATATGAGGGAAAAAAAATAATAAAGTGTGAATTTTTATGTTGTACAAAAACGCTCTGCATAAAGACTAGAGAAAATTTAAAATCGAGCTCTTTTTTTTTTTTTTCTTTAGTTATCCTCTCCATCAATATAGAGATAAGGAGAAACCTTTGAAAGTGACCAATGCGACCAAAAAAGCAATAATAAAATAATAAAAAGGAAGAAATATAGAGATAAGGAGACACCTTTAAGTGGCCGTTGAGGTGGCGGTGATGCGGCATTTGTGACGGTGGTGGTGGTGAATAGTAGAATTTGAGGTTAATTTGATTAGAATTAAACTTTTGAGAGATATTTAGTGGCAATTACTTAGGTTTTGGATGGAATTACTGTTATATTATTTTAAATAATGGTAATCCAATTGTAATATCCATTACATTACAGAGTAAAAAAAAAAAAAATAATCCAATTTTTTTGTTAATATCCATTACATTACAGAGTAAAAAAAAAAAATAAAAAAAAAAAAAAAAACATCCAAACATCACAATCAAAAAATCTATTAAAATATCCAATCAACTGTATAATGCAATTTTTATTCCATTATATAGTTTATTACATTAAACCAAACGTGACCTGATAAATGAGTTGGCATAAAACAAATTGTTATTGTTACTAACAGAAGCCATAGTTTAAAATCAAACATGGCCTAACGAATGAGCTAATTAAGCATAAAACAAATTGTTATTGTTATTGATAGAAGCAAAAGTTTAAAGATATAATGAATAAAAAAATTTGGAAGTTTTCATTTTTTTTTTTTTTAATATTGATAGAGAATTCAAACTTAAATATATTATCGGATTATATATGTATTTACTATTAAACTGTGCCTTAGCATGTATGATAAAAATGTTGTTCTTGAGACATTTATATATTAGGAAGTAGTTCTTGAGACATTTATATATTAGGAAGTAGAAAACCAAAAAAAAAATTAAAATTAGCACTTTAATTGTTTTTAATTATATTTAATTTGATTCAATTTTAATTTTAAAGTCATATTATCGTGATACATAAAATTTATTATATTTTTTAATAATAAAATTAATATAAATAATAGTTTTTTTATTTAAAGTTGATCTCCGTAAAAGATATTTTATTTTTTTAAACATTATTAGTTGAAATATATAAAAAGTTATTTTTTTTGTGTCATAATCGTTGTTATCGTGATTTGACTCTTAAATTAAAATTGAAATAATAATGAAATGCAATTTAAAAAGTGATGGGCTGAATCAACTTTTATCCAAAAACAAATTCAATTGACACGTGGAGTACACTTTCGGTTTGGGTCTACCCCACCAGATGAGATATTAGAAATTATATGCAAAAATTTCAAACTTCAGTCCAATAAGACTCGCTGGTGAAATAGAGCCCACAAAAATTCATTTCGCAATTTTTGATTTGGGAATTATATATATGTCAAAATTAATGAAATTATCAAATTAAAACTTCAACTCATCGATTTGTCAAATTTTATTTTATTTGATATAAATATGAAATTTATAAATTTTAATATTTTTAAGAACCTTTCATTGATTAAAATAAAATTTTTTATAAAATTACAACTCTCGCATGAGATTTTAAAAATCAACAAAATGAGGATTTGTAGTCAATGAAAAATTATAAATATTATATATATATATATTTATTGTAATAAATGAGAGATTTAAATTAAATTGCGAATATTTAAAATCTCGGTTCAATATCTATATGATAAACATAACTCATTAGCCATAGTCCGTTCGGTAATACTAAGCTATTGTAGTAGTTGTTATAACAACTGTTAACTATTGTTAGTTGTTACATGTTAGCTATTTATGTAGTGATTAAAACAAAAGTGTTTGATAAAAATAGATGCTTGATTATCTTTTAAAATTAAAATGATAAAAAATTACATTGGAATATTGACTTAAAATTTTAAATTATAGTCATAGAATTGAAGTGGACTAATTAATAAAAGAGAAGATATATATGGTGACAAGTGGTTTTTTTCTTTTCTAAAATTATTATCATATTTTTTTATTTCAAAATTTTTTCTATAAAAATTAAAATGACAAGACGATAATTTTTTTTTTAATTTTGACAATGTGCTCTTATTCTTATTTTAAGATAATAAAAATAAAATAATTA
This sequence comes from Jatropha curcas, assembly GCF_014843425.1. The sequence continues at coordinate 266,028 of NW_023591598.1, read as the reverse complement.
AATAATTAAAATGACATATATTCCTTTAAAATTTAAAAAAGAAAAATCAAATAAACAACAAGAGTACCAAACTCAAAGGAGTGTTATAGCAAATAGAATACCTAAATCTTAAGCCAAGCATAGGAAAAAAATGATAAGAGTGTAAACAAATAAAATTTAAGACACTAAATATTAGAGATTTAACATTTGATGAAACGCTTTCTGTCACGACCCGATTCCATGGGCCGGACCGGCACTAGAGCCCAGGTAAGCTTAAGGCTCCCGAGGCCCGTAGTAAGCCTGAAACACTAAGGCCCGTAGTAAGCCTGAAACACTAAAAAATTTTACCTATCTCAATCATAATTTGTTAATATTCAAGCCCATACTGATAGGAAAATAAACTTTCAAGATTCTATTTAAATCTCGGCCCCAAATTTTAAAAACACTCTTAAACATTTACAAATTACCCTGCTTACAATACTCTATATTATAATATAGACTCACCAAAATTTTTGCCCTTATAATAATATACGACTATAGATATACAAAAATTCTATAACTGCGGAGGTTCCACTAACAACATGAATACAAGATAAGTCGTCGGACATTTATCTATTTAATTAGATCAATACTAAAATTAGAAGAACTCTTTTCTAACAGTGAAAAGCAGGAGTTTATAGCTGGGACGTTAGAAAAGAGCTACATTCCTGAAAGAATTTTAAACAAAAAAGATTGTGAGTCTATTAATGAATAATAATTATTGCACAACACACGCATTCACACAAAAATGTATTAAATATATCAATCTAGTCATCCGACTAGTTATATGCTCACACAGCCAGTCCACACCCAAATGGCATATCACCAGCACTCACAATTATTAACATGCTTCATATAATCACATCACGTTGGAAAGATTAGTCAGTAATTAGTCAGTGGCACCACCTAAAACCCCAACGAGCCGTCCTCACACATGGCTCGCCCTCTCATACATGTGCAGCAGGGAGCCGACCCCCATACGGCCAACTGGTCTAATCCTCACTGACCAGTCCTCTCATTGTTTTTCCATTCTCTCTCTTTTTTAAAAAAAAAAATGCCAACAGGAGGCAACCCGGTGGTCTCCATCCAATCTAGATCATCAAGTGCTCACAACAAGAGGCCACCCTGTGGGCTACAATCAAATCTAGATCATCAGGTGCGCAACAACAAGAAGCCATCCTATGGTTTTCCATATAATCCATATCATCAGGTGCACACGGGGGGGCCGATCTCCCATTTCCCGGCTGACGGTCAAACTCCATATCATATCATATTCAGAATCCATATCACATATACCGTCCTCACAAATCCATGGTGGTCCACATCATCCCAATTCCACACAAACAAGGCACAGCAATATCACATCACAGGTAATCAAACATTATTTAATATCAATTTGATCAGTGAACGGATTGCATTAATGGCAATTGCAGCCAATTAGACATCCATTCTCAAATGTAATTGGAAAAATTTAAATAAATACCATTGAACAATAAACAACAATAAAATAAATGATAAGTAATAAACAATAAGCAATGAAAATAATTAAATACGTTAGATAATTAAATGAAATAATAAAGATTAATAATAAATATTAGAGCACTCTATTTATTATGCATTAAGTATAGAAATTATCTAAATAAACCTATTAATTAATGTTATGAGATTAAAACTAGTCTAGGTGTCTAAGTCGAAAATTTGCGGCAGCACCTCCCCTAAAATTGGACATCTAAAACCTGCTCAAGTATCACAATATTATTGTATATTTATTCAAAAATCAATGGCAGCACAGCCCATCCGTCGGGCAAATCAATCAATTTAAAATCCCAGTTCCTCCTTAACGATCAGTGTCAACAACCCAACTATTCGTCAGGACCATAGAGTTCATAGATTATAACGACTTCAACCTGTTCCAACAAGTACTCATATAAGATTATTCGTTTAAATGCAGTTAAACTGACCGAAATTAATACTATTGTAATTTAATCTGTTAAGTTGTTAAAAATGCAATTTGTAAACAATAACTATTATAACTGACTATTTATTTCAGATTCGATTCTTATATCGAATGCCGGGAAGGGTTAGGCTGGTTAGGAAACCTATCCCCTCAAGAATGTTCGCATCTAGACCGTCAAGCCTTACTAAAAAACTATCTTACTTTGTCTTGATGGGCAACCAAGCTAGTTTTTAGACTATATGATCATCTAAAGTTTTAGACTAATGATCATCTAATTAACTAATTAATTAATTCTAATTTATCTCCTCCTCAAGTCGCCTAATTATAATATTAATTCATGTAGTTTATTTGACAATGTTAAAAATTAATTTGTAACTACATTATGCCAATTATCTAATTTCTAGCAAGGATGATATTTGATCGGTTATTTATTTGAATTCAATTTAATTATGTGATGGTTCTAAATTCGAAAGTTATAACACAAATCAGGAAATGGAACTTAGGGCGTACCGATCGAAATTCAGGTGACGATTCCACGATCCTCACAAAGAGAGGAAGATTCTGTCCCTTGGTGCCTCTCGCCGGACCGCCGCCGTCCACGGTGGCCGGAAAAGTTGAAGCAGCCCCGAATTGACCCTTCTTCACGCCACCCTACTCAAATTTCATCGAGGAGTCCGTTTTTTATGTCGTTTGTGCGAGGTTGGCCCTCCATTTGGCTGAATTAACCACGACAGAAGCTTGATGCCGCCATTCATGGTGGTTTCGCCATTTCACGCTTTGTAGCCGGAATTAATGGAGGGAAAACTCTTACAAGGTGGAGGTGACTCGATCGACGCCTGCTTTTTGTGTTGACGTCGCCAGAATTGCTCGATCTCGCCGGAGATCAAAGAAGGAGGACTGTCGATGGAGACAGTCCCGTTTCGCGTCACTGGAGGCTCTGCTAGTGTGGAATGAGGCCGGAAAATGGACCAGGAGTCCTAGGGCAGACGATCGCCATCTCGCTCTCGTCGAGCGGTGGCCAGAAACGGAGGGAGAGAGGGAGGAGGGAGGCTGTCGCGCCTGAAGAAGAAGAAGAGAAGAAAAGAAAGAAAGAAGAAAGGCGGTTTCTAGCAAATTCTAGGCCATTTCGGTTTGATTCAAACCGGTTTGGTCTAATTTGATGATTTTGCTTGATTTTCGCTCGATTCTCTGATTTTTCCATTGGTTCTCAAGTTATTCGTGTGGTTTTCGAAAATCAATTCTATTTCCGGGTTCGGTTCAATTTATTTGATTGTTTTAGTTAGGTTCCGTAACTTTTTCTCTATTAACTCAATAATAATAAAAATATTAATAGTAACAATATTTGATTTTAGGATAATTAATTTATATATATTCATATCGATTAAGTTACGGGGCTTCGTATTATTTCTCAAAAATTTTAACTGTTTTCGATCCAAAATTTTCGGCATTTTATTTGGGCTTGGGCCCAACTCGTACAACTTTAGGCTCGAATTGAGATTGTTTGGTATATATAGCCTATATAATTAAAAATCAAGATTTTCGATTTAATAAAAATTCGGGTATTTCAGCAAGTTTTTTCCTCTCATTTTTGTATGTATGCAATTTTATCTATTTTTTTAGAAACTCATGTCTCTTTCAACCCAATTCAAAATTTTTATTCAACAAAGTAATTTGATGATGAATATAAAGGGGAGAGCATCATGTAATTTTTGGGATAAAGTTACATTTTTTTTTTTTTTTTTTGATAATATGAACCTAGGAAAGAAAAGAGTCAAGTATCCTAATTGTATTTCTATTGCCAACCATCCTATTTAGTGCCAATTGGTTGAAGTTTACAAGAAACTTAAGCTTATTGTCTACATCCCCAATTACTATCTTCAGACAGCTACTGAAATCTTTAGAAAATCTTTCTTTGAATAAAACTTTTATAATAAAACCGTATTTATCAAGAAGATGCATAATATATGTCGTATATGTTTCTCAAAATTATATAATTTCTTTTGAAAATTTAAATTTTCACTAAGCATTCCTTCATGAAAACCTAACATATAGTTTACAAACGCAAAACGACTGAAATTTAATTTACTTATAATAATAAGAATTAACTCGTTTAATTTACATATATTATTACTAAAACTTTTCTTTAATCAAAAGTTCAGAAACTCTTATTGATTAAAAATTTAAAAACTTATTACTTTAATTCAAAACTTTAAGAAAAATCGTCTGCGACTTCCGTTGTCTATTATATCATGGGGCACTTCGAAATAACTGTCTTTGTTTCTCATTTATACAAATTCGATTGTCCCTATAATATCTTAACCATAGACTAGTTCATATGTTATATAGCTCCTAGATCACTGCAGCCCTTAGTTATCTCACTCCTACAAAAATTTTCTTAAGTCCTGACCTAATGCTATCTTAACACCCAAATATCACATCAAATCAATCTCATTAGCTTCTTATCGCCTAATGCATATATACTAACAACTTCTCTCTCTCATGGACTAGAATTTTCTAAACTATAGAAAACTATAGTTCTTAAACATTTATTTAAAAGTCTTTAATAGCCATGATACGTCTACCTATTCACTAACTTGAGTCGACTTTATATTTTAACTTTCCCTATCTCATTTGTCCTTAATTCAATCATATTCCTCTTATCAAGTCGAGTAAAGATACTTTATAAATTACTCTAATTTGTCTACCACTTGCTCCTAACATATATTACACTTCGTTGTTATATATACCATGTTCTATCTCCCTATAAACCATTCAAGTTCCATTCCTAATGTTATTCTGTCATTTTTATTTTGCAAACTAGCTTCTAAACTAAAAGTTGTCTCTTCAAACTTTTCCAAACGTTTGTGTCTTAATTTAACTATATTATCTACTTACTTATTATTTTTACACCCCACCATTCTTATTACTACCTTTTATCTGTTCTTCTCAAAAAATTCTTTTTTAAGTTCGTAACCACACTTCCCATGATCAACTCACCTTGTTATTCACCTAACTGGCCCCGTTTTTATTTTGGGAATATTTTAAATAGTAACTTACGAAATAGCTTTTTAATAATTTTATCAATTTTTCTAATCAATTTCAGATTATTTGTCATAACATAATTTAAATTCAAAATCAAAATGGGGTTTTAAATTTAAATATCAAATATCAAGTAAAACAATTAAAAAGATTATTTATTTATTGTATTATTTTATTTTATTATTATTATTTTTTTGAATAAATTCTAAAGAAATTCAGTAGCTGAGCTGAATGCTAAAAGACCGATTCCTAACCACCCAAAGTTCATCAACCCACCATACAAATGATAAACCTATTTATTCTTTACACTATCCCATTCACTGATAGGAATAGAGCTCACATGAAAAGTAGTGCACTGGGTGATCAGGCCAATCCACTACCATTCAGGTATTACTCTATTCCCTAACCTAAAGATTGATATTAGCTCAGGCCCCTGTAAGTATTGTGATAGACTTATCTTATTGTTCCCAACTTTCACTTCGAAACCTCCTATAGTCTATTAATTCTACATACATAAGTGAGATTTCCACCTCATAGGTCTAGTGCGTCCACCACCCTAGGGAGGAAAATCACAAGGTTTCTTTTTCCTATGGTTGGGTTCGGCCGCTCCCAACATAAGAAATTCCCTATACTCCGCAGTTGTGTATCCTAAAATTTTCGTAAACCTACGGCTCTGATACCAATTTGTCACGACCCGATTTCCATTGGGCCGGACCGGCCACTAAGCCCAAGGTAAAGCTTAAGGCTCCCGAGGCCCGTACGTAAGCCTGAAACACTTAAAAAAATTTACTATCTACAAGGGCCCAGATAAGCTTAAGGCCCCCGAGGCCCATAGTAAGCCTGAAACACTACAAATTTGCTATCTCAATAAAATTTTAAACATTTACAATTTACCCTGCTTACAATACATTATATTTATAATACAGGCTCACAGAATGATTTCATCTATAAAAAACATACGACTAAAAATATACGACTAAAGATATACAAATCCTATATCTGCGGAGTTCACTAACAAATGAATACAGATAAGCCTTCGGACATTCATCTATTTAAGAGATCAATACTAAAATTAGAGAACTCTTTTCTAACAGTGAAAGAGCACAGTTATAGCTGGGACTTAGAAAGAGCTACTTCCTGAAAGATTTAAACAAAAGAGATGTGAGTTTATTAATGAATAATAATCATTGCACAACACACGCATTCACACAAATGTATAAATATATCTAAAATAATTAAATCAAATCTAGTCTCCGACCTGAGTTATATGCTCAACAGCAGCCAAGTCAACACCAAATGGCAATATCCAACCCAGCAACTCCAAGACATTATTAACATTCTTCATAAATCACATAACGTGAAATTAGTCAGTGGCACCCCTGAAAACCCCACCGAGCCAGTCCCCTCACAAGTTGTGGTAGGAGGCGAATGGAGAAGCTAAGGTGATATTGGCGCGGTCGGCGGTTGTGTATATGGTTCTGACTGGGCTCGCCCTCCTCAATACATGTGCACCAGGGAGGCCCCGAATCCCCCCATAACGGCCAACGGTCTAATCCCTCACTCGACCAGTATCCCTCTCATTGTTTTTTTCTCCTCCCATTCTCCTCTTTTCTTTTTCCCTACCCAAACAGGAGGCACCACCGGTGTGTTGCTCCATCATTCTTAGAAATTCATCAAAGTTGCTCCAAACAAATTAGTGTCTGACAGGAGGTCCAGCCCTGCGGGCTTACAATCAAAATCTAGATTATCAGGTTGCGGCAACAACAAAGCAAGCCAATCCTGTGAATTCCCAATAGAATCTATACTCATCAAGGTGCCAACAAGGGGGCGCCGATCATCCCCATTTCCCGCCTGCGTCCCCAGTTAGCACTATTCAATAACCGGACATCCATATCACAGACGCGTCCTCACAAAAACCCCATGTGTGGTCCCAACCTTTTCATCCCCAAATTCCCCACACAAAACAAGGCACTAAGCATTTTTTCAACCAGACAAACAAATTCTAATCCAAACTTGCGCAATCAAATGCAGAACATATTGAATTCAGTTTTGGAAACATCATAATCGGCAAGCACAAATTAGAACATCCATTTTTCAAAATGCCAATTAAATTATTATAAATACCATTACCAATAAAACAACAATAAAATAAATGCGATAATCAATAACAATAAAACAAATGAAAAATACATTTTAAAATAACTTTAGATTTAAATGAAATATAGAATAATAAATAATAATTAGAGCACTCTATTTATTATGCATAAGTTAACATAGAATTAATCTAAAATAAAACCTAATTAATTATGTTATGAATTAAAACTAGTCTAGGTTCCCTAAATCCGAAATTTCGGCAGGCATCTCCCCCTAAAAAATTGGACTATCCTTACCAACCTGCTCAATCAATCAACAATATCTATTGTATACGATTTATCAAATCCAATGCACAACAGCCCCCAATCCGTACCGGGCAATTCAATCAATTTAAAAATCCCATCCTCTTAACATCAGTGGTCCAACACCACTATCTCAACCATAAGTTTTCTAATCTATAAACGACCTTTCAACCTGTTCCAACAAGTACTCCATATAAGATTAATTCGTTAAATCAATACAAAACTGACCAAAATTAATAGCTTTTTAAAATGGTAATTAATCTGTTAAGTTGTTAAAATCATTTTTAAAACAATACTATTTTATAACTACTATTTTAATTCAGGATTCGATTCCTTATATCAATGCCGGAAGTGTTAGGCCTTTAAGAAACCCCAATTAGGTCCTCCAAAATTTTCCGCATTAAACCGTCAACCTACTAAACTATCTACTTTTGTCCTTTATGCGCAACCCAACTAGTTTTAGAACTAATGATCATCTAATTAACTAATTAAATTAAATTCTAAATTTTATCTTCCCCTCCATAAGTCGGCCCTAATTATAATATTAATTTCCATGTAGTTTTATTTAACAATATCCAAAAAAATTTTTTCTTTGTAACTACCAATTTATGCCCAATTCATCCCCCAATTTCTAAAGGAATTATATTTTTGATCGTTATTTATTTGAATTCATTTAATTAAGTGATGGTTCTAAAATTTCGCAAGTTTACAACACGAACTCGCGGAAAATGGAACCTTAAGAGCGCTAAAACCGATCGAAATTCAGTGTTATATCTTCGCATTCTCTATCTATTAACAAAGAAAGAGGGAGATCCTGTCCCGCTCTCAGCTCGCTTATTGACATACATCATATTCCGCCCGGTATCGGTCGAGGGGGTTCACCATTGATTAGGCGTCAGACAGGTAATAATCATAACCGCCATCGCCGCCCGCCGTCCACGGTGGGCCGGAAAGGTTTCGGCGAATGCCCCAGAAAACGTGAAAGGTTTATACCACACTCGACTCAATTTTTTGTGCAGGAGTCCAAATCCTCACAATCCATTTTTGAGTAGTGGCTCGCGTTGGCCGGAACAAGCTCGACAGTCTCCCCCTTCCTTGCCCGTCGGCCATGGCCCCGTTTTTTTCCCACTTCCTTCCAACAAGCTGTTCGGTTTCTTGGCATGGAAAAAACAGTTCACACATGGATGGAGGAATCGATTGAGAGCTCGACCCTAGAAAGCTTTCTTCTTACGCCGGAATCCATTCGATCTTTTCCGCCCGGAGTTTGGCTGCCCTGGCGTCCACTGGGAAAGAGAGGCTCGGCCGTGCGTCGGACCGCCTTGAAGGCCTGAATCGACGTGAAAGAAGGACTCGGCCCACGTGAAACCGCGGCAATGAGGAGGGATCGATCCGTCAACCCGCCCATCCGTCAGTCCTGGTGGCCTCGGAGACGCAGAAGGAAGGGGAAAGGGAGGAGGAGTCGACAAGTCGCGAGAGCAAAAAAATTGACGAGAAAGAAAGAAAAGAAGAAGGTTATGTCGGTTTCCCTAGATCACTCTCATGGTTTCGATTTCGATTATTCCGTTCGATTCGAACCGGTTTGGTCTAATTTCAACGATTCGGCTCGATTTTGTTCGGTTTGCAAGTTTTTCACATGGGTTTTCAGATTATTCGTGTGGTTTTTCGAAAAATCAATTCGCGTTTTGAATCCGGTTCAATTTATTTTAATTATTTTAATTAGGTTTCATAACATTCCTCCATTAACTATATAAAATAAAAACATAATTAGTAATCATATTTGATTTTTAGGAAAATTAATTTATATATATACATAATAGATCAATTGCTGGACTTTCATTTTATTAACCGAAAATTTAACTGTTCTCGATTCAAAATTTTCGACATTATATTTGGGCTTGGGCCCAATTTGCAAGAACTTGAACTCAAATTAAAATTGTTTACTATTGATACATTTTTACAGCCCACATGACTTGTGTCGGTCAAAATATCTCGATTTTTTTACATTAAAATAAATGTATTACATTTACAGCCCACACGGTCAAAATTCTCGATTTTTAATTAAATAAAAATTTAAAAGTTTCAAAAATAAAAATTCGGGGTGTTTCACTTTCTAACCTCTAAAAGCTGTTAAAAATTTAAATTACATAGCAATCTAATTAATAGACATAGCATTTTGACTCTAGTCAAAACACCAAAAACTTTCTAAAATGTTATTGCCGAATAGATTGATGATCAAAAGATTTGTAAATACATTTTTAAACTTAGTGTATATATCCAACTATACACCAAATTAATCTACTAAACCAGAATATGTCTTTTCACTATGAAAAAAAAAATATAAAATAGTAATAATTCGTAATAATTTTTTTAAATGACAATTAGTGATTAGGTTCGGTATAGATAAATTTTATCCATAAATAAAAATTGGATAAGTGAATATTGTTGTTCTCCTCAACCAAGTGATTCTTTGATCATTACGGTGACTTATTGAATTTGCACGTGATGAAGAGAGTTGCCCGTCGAGTTGGGTTAAATTGATTTATATAGTTGATAGTTATGTTTTATCTACTAATTAGATCATAGGTGTCTGATAAAAATTTCAATCAATAGTTTACTGATAGAAGCCCCAATTAACTATTGATTTTATTAACTAAAATTTGAAACTTTTTCGTATCACGTCATAACTTATTTATATATCCATATTAATTATATTTAGACTTCATTAAATCTTATTTAAAATAATTACTAATAAAATAATTTTTTATATATTAAAATTTTCATTTTATTTATAGTTATTTAAAAATAATGAATTATTATTATTATTAAATATTATTTTAAAAATTTTAATTGTTTTATCTTAAAAATAAATGATTTTATTTCATTTTATTTATAGTTATTTAAAAATAATGAATTATTATTATTATTAAATATTATTTTAAAAATTTTAATTGATATTTTATGCATATAACACATTAAAAAATAATATATTAACCGTAAAATTTTTAAAAAGTATATTTTATATCATATAATATAAAAAATAATTATACCCTTATTAACCACTTTATATTTTGAGAGCAACTGCTAGCTATCAAACTTTTATCAAATATCAATATTCGTTGGCTAACCTGTCAGTTATCAGCTATCAACTATCAACTATCAACAATCGCCCTGATTTCCAAATTTAAATATTGATCTCTAACTTCTTATTTTAGATCTCTTAGCTTATGTAATGTCATTTTTAAACTTGTCATGAAGGTTATTGCTAACAGGCTAAATTCCATTCTCCCCTTGATTATATCAGTCAATCTCAATCTGCATTTATCCCTTGTAGGTTGATCACAGATAATGCCCTTAAAACATTTGAGATTTTTTATTATATGAAAAATAAAAAGAGTGGTCGAAAAGGTTTCTTTGCATACAAATTAGACATGAGCAATGCATATGATAGGTAGAATGGTATTTCTTAAAAGAAGTAATAATTAGGTTGGATTTTAATTTTAGATGGGTTGATTAATTTAGTTATGAGGTGTGTCTCAATTATTTCCTACTTTTTACTCATTAACGGTCAACCTCCTAATTTTTTTAATCCTAACCGAAGGCTTAGACAAAGGGATCCTCTTTCTACATGCCTGTTTTTTTTTTTTTTCTTCTATGTAGAGGCTTACTTTTTACTCACTATCAACTATCAACTATCAACAATCGCCCTGATTTCCAAATTTAAATATTGATCTCTAACTTCTTATTTTAGATCTCTTAGCTTATGTAATGTCATTTTTAAACTTGTCATGAAGGTTATTGCTAACAGGCTAAATTCCATTCTCCCCTTGATTATATCAGTCAATCTCAATCTGCATTTATCCCTTGTAGGTTGATCACAGATAATGCCCTTAAAACATTTGAGATTTTTTATTATATGAAAAATAAAAAGAGTGGTCGAAAAGGTTTCTTTGCATACAAATTAGACATGAGCAATGCATATGATAGGTAGAATGGTATTTCTTAAAAGAAGTAATAATTAGGTTGGATTTTAATTTTAGATGGGTTGATTAATTTAGTTATGAGGTGTGTCTCAATTATTTCCTACTTTTTACTCATTAACGGTCAACCTCCTAATTTTTTTAATCCTAACCGAAGGCTTAGACAAAGGGATCCTCTTTCTACATGCCTGTTTTTTTTTTTTTTCTTCTATGTAGAGGCTTTTTCTTGTTTGGTTAAGTAAGCAGAGATCAGCAACTATATCCATGGTATTAAGATTTGTAGAAGAGCACGGCCGATATCTCATATATTCTTTATAGACGACGGTATCATATTTGGACGAGTAACTTTATCAGAAGCTGGTTCTTTGATGAAAATTCTTATTGATTATGAGCCAGCATCTGGTCAAAAGTCTATCCAAATTTTTGGGAGGTCTTGGATTCAGAGATCTTTATTCATTTAATCTTGCTATGCTCTCGAAGCAATGTTGGAAGTTTTTAACTAATGAAGATTCACTTCTTTTTGAATTTCTAAAAGTCGGATATTTTCGCAGTTGCTCTGTTATGGAAGCTCAAATTTGACCGTCAGCCTAGTTTTACCTGTAAAAGCATATGGGAGGCTCATTTGGTTATAGAGGAAGGCACAAGATGGGTGGTAGGAAATGCAGCCAAGATAAGAATATGGAAAGATAAATGAGTCTCTGAGCTGTATAATTTCATGGTTTCTTCCACTTCCTCTCAATTTGATGAGAATGCAACTATTCATAATTTCATTGATTTTTCTATAGGTCAATGGGGGTGCTGAAGGGCTTTGAGCTTTAGTTTCTACAGAGGAGACTAATCTTATTTGTATATGGAAAAAGTTACCTGGATCTGGTTCATGACCTCATTTATAGACCAAACCATTGAAATAGAGGACTCATATTGAAACGACAGTATTTCTGACCATACATTCGGAAAAAAAAAAAAAAAATTAAAGGCGGAACACTTTTTAGAAAATCTTTATTTTCATTGATTCAGTCCATAAATGGGATCATGGACTCAGTCTAGGCAAATTTTTTCCTTTGTATATTCATTTGAGTATAACTAGAAGAGCTGATGTTTGTTCTTGGATTCATATAAAATTCAATAAAATCAGCTTAGTGTGTCATCTTATTTTTATACTCATTTTGGACAAAATAATTACGCTAAAACGATTTATATTTTGGAATTGAGGGACTAACTGATATAATTAATTTCTTCAATTAGTAATAAAAAGTATTATTTAAATGTTTTACTACTTTGAAAAAATAATAATGATATTATTAATTTTATTAATTATAAGATAAAAATTGAAGAATGTATTATTAATACTATTAATGATATTAATTTTAATTCCATTTTAAATTAAAAAATAAAATTAGAAAGCGATAAAAAATTAGAAGAAAATGATAAGATATGACCTTAACAAAAATGCTGAAGTAGTATCATATTAACAGTTGAAATGGTGAGGCTTAATATTGTTATAAGTGAATTCAAATAGAAATAATCCAATTTGTATGATATCATTCCTATAATTTAATGACACATAGGCTAATGTCGTAAATGTCCATTGATCAAAATCTTATTGAAATTACCAAGTATTAGAAAGAATGGTTTACATTCCTCTCCTCTAAATAATAAGTGAGATCGATGATTCAACCTTATTAAAACATAATTAATAATAATAGAGATGATGAAATAAAGAGAAAAAGACAATAATATATCTATATTATATAAAATTGAAATTTTTATTTTAATATTATGAAAAAAATGATAATTTATGGGATATTTGAAAGTATTTTTTGTCTTTAGAAGGATGCTTGGTTGTCGGATAGAACTCACTTCTCTCTTTTCTTTTTATCTGCCCGGGAAGATTATTTTTATTGTTATCAATCAGTTTATAAATACTAACACTGTTTAATCACAGTTAAGGCTATTCACATTTCTTTGCAAGTGCAGGTGTATTGAATTAAAATCGAATTTGAAAGCTCTTTTTATATACTCATACTGCATTGTCAATTAACCCACAAACCGTAGGTAGTAATTGTTTTTTAATTCATGAATAACATGAAAATACAATTCAATCTGTCTAGCCTAAATAAAACAAATAAACTATCCACATGTCCATGCAAAAAATTGAACAGAGGTGAATAAATAGTAAAAAAAATTAAACACAATCAGTTTCACCTCAAAATACTAAAATCCTCTTAATTCAGTCAGAGCCAAATTAAAATAAAAACAAAATTGTATATTAAGAGCAAAATTTACCATTTTCATCCGCTTTCGTATCTCATCTAATACTTTTGTTCTCTCAATAGAGATTGGCTTATTGCAAAACTACTTGCTGTTAATCTCCTCTTTCCTAAAAACCCAAAGCACACAAAATCTAATGTCACAAATGAGTTAAGAAACCCTCAATTCAAAATTTCCCCAAATTAAATTAAATTGTGTAAAACATATCCTTTGCGTGGAAAAAAAAAAATTAAATTTTGCAAAACATATGCTTTGAATGGAAAAAAAAATTGTAAAACAACAGAAAGAAATAAGATGAGTGAGATGATGGGAGAGAATTTATCAAATAATAAAATTTGCTCTGGATTAGCAATTTGTGATCTGCATTATAATATATTCCCACTTTCCTATGTGACCACCCACTAATTTATATAGATATATATTTTTTATATGGTGGAATCAAGCAATGGAAGTAGTATTAATTTTAAATCCTCATCTCTGAATTCTCTCTCTTCTCTTCTACTCCAATATATCAAGACCTTTTATTTCCATAGTTTTCTGCAACTAAATCAAGAAACTAAATCATACATAAGTGTATAATCTGAGCCCATGAAAAGCTTAATTAAGATTTAATGCAAACATTTACAACTCTAAAGACAGAAGGTTGAAGGTAAAAGAATCATTCATGACAGCTTCCATACAAAAACCACAAATCTTACCAAAACCACTAATTAAAGAAAACAATATTTAACTATTTGAAACGTCTTTCTCTTTCTCGTCATCTTTCACCGCAGTCTTTGGAGCCACCTCCGCCGCCTCTGCTGTAGGAGGCAGTGGGTCAGTAAAAATCTGCTGCGACGGGGGTTGTGTCGCCGGTGTTGCAATATTCTTGTTTCCACCATTGTCGGAGAGAGGTGCAGAGAGATCCTCGTTGGAGAACGACAGCATTACAGTCTGTGACGGCCGTCGCTGGTGGCGGCTCCGTCTAGTCTCAGACATATTTTGGTTTCTTGGATAAGAGAAGATCAAGAAAGTGAGAACAAGAAAAGTGTAAGAAGAAAGAAGAGAAAGGTAGGGTTTTTAAAAGCTGTAGTAAATGGTTTTTTTTTTTAATAATATAAAAGTATAAGGTAAGGTGTTAGGTGAGTAATTATCCATATCCTAGATTTATGGGCGTTACATGAATCTGCCCAAATTTACTATTATGTACTTTCCTTTTCTTGATAAATGTAAAAACTTTTATTAACTTATTATGGTCCCAATCTAATCATATCTATAGGTTCAATTGATGAATGAATCACCCACTAAAGATATATATATTTTTATTAATTTTATAGAGGAAATTCATGTGATTTCAAAAAAAAAAAAAAAAAAAAAAAAACTTTCCTTTTCCTGATAATAAATGTAAAAACTTTTAATTTAAACATTATTATGGTCCCCAAATCTAATCATAAATCTTTAATTAGGTTTCCAATTGATGAAATGAATTCCAACCCCATCTAAAAGATTATTAATAATAATTTTTATTTAATTTTTATAGAGGAAATTCATGGTGATTTTCAAAAAAAAAAAAAAAAAAAATTGGGAGGTAAGTTCCAATAGTTGGAAAGTTAGGTGAAGAGAGGGATGAAAATGGGCAAACAAATGTGGAAATCATAATTTAAAGTTCATCTTATCGATCTCGTTCACTTTTTATTCCGTATCTTGTTGAACCATTTTTCTAATATGATTTTGCTTTTCCTAAATGTTATTCACGTTAATATAAATTAAATTACCATTTTTTGAATACTCCTGCGTAGTTTATCGGTTTTTGGTTTTATAATTTATAAATATTGTTTGAATCAATTTTTTTAATATAAATAAAAATGAATAATAAGTTATTTGAAAAAAAAAAATATATATGGGGTATGTTTTTAACCTTAATATTTTACTGTTACTTGTTAAGATTATAATATGTAATAAATATATACGAAAAATGTTTTGAAATGGAAAAAAAAAAAAAAAAAAAAAAAAAAATTGAGGTAAGTTCATGTTGAAAGTTAGGTGAGAGAGGATGATGGCAACATGTGGAAATCATATTTAAGTTCAATCTATCGATCTCGTTCACTTTAATTCGTATCTTGTTGAACCAATTTTCTAATATTGATTTTGCTTTCTATGTATTCACGTTAATATAAATTAAATTAACATTTTGATACTCCTCGTAGTTACTCGTTTTTGGTTATATTTATAAATATTGTTGATCAATTTTTTTAATATAATAAAAATGATAATAAGTTATTGAAAAAAAAAATATATATTGTATGTTTACTTAATATTTTACTGTTACTGTTAAGATTATAATATGTAATAAATATTATAAAAAATGTTGAAATGGGAAATAAAATTTTATATTCGGAGCAAGGTGGAAAAATAAAAATAATAAGAACTCAAACAAAATAGCACCCCTAAGATTAAGGGGAAAAGCTTTTAGTGTAAAATAATAATAAATCACATAGAAAAGAAAAAATTTTTTTGGTGATTCTTTTCCATATATATGTATAAATTGATAAGTTAATAAGATGTCTAATTGAGTTATAATTATAATTGCTAAATAATTAATGATTAAGATTTTTTTTTTTTGAAAATTTAATAATTTATTAATAATGAATATAAGTTGACTACATCATAATATTCTTATAGGAATAAGAAACACAAATATAGAAAATTGAAATCTTCTGTTTGGAGATGTTATTGATCTTGGCAAAAAATGTTAATCTTCCAAATAAAAATTGGTTCATATTCAAATAGGACGGCAACACTATCTGGTTTCATTGGTAAAAGAAATTTATCCGAACTTGAAGACTAAAATCTTCAACCATAAGCAATCAACAGTCTATCTTGTCTTTCAAATTACCTGAAAAATAAAATATTCACACAAAAACTCCTCAATAAAGAGGAACAACCATGAAAGAAAAGAAACTAATAACTCCACTAAGAGGGTATAAAAAACATTCAAGATCTACCATCTGAAACTAAATCCAAATTTTGTTCCAAACGATTATAGGTTTGGAAATTATTAGAAATAAAACTAAACAAAATAAAGAAAAATAATACAGAGGGACGAAAAGAAACCTCCGGCCAAAGAAGATAGTTGGCAGTGGTTTAAAAACAAAATCTAGAAAAACACAAAAAAAAAAAAAGAGAGAGAGATAAAGCTAGCTAGAGAAAGAGAGAGACGGCTTTATATTTTATTTGCTCAATTCATAATTAAGATATTCCTTGTAAATCTTATGTTATATTATTTGAAGTACAACAATAAATTTAAATAATAAATATCAATTTTTAATTTTTTTAATTGAATTATTTTTATTATTTTTTTAGAATTGTCTGCTATAAAAGTTAGGTATGTATATATAAATTTATAATTTATTTTTTAAATAATTTATTTTTTTATTTTTATTTTTTAAACTAATAAAAACTATTAACTCTTTATGCAAAAAGACAACTTACTAATTAAATACTACCTCATTTCATAATACTTATCATATTTGAAAAAATAGTTTGTTCAAAAATACTTGTTACATTTGTGGTTCTAAAGGAGTAATAATTTTTTTTTCATACTTACCCTTTGTATATGACCAATAATTATTACTTCAATTCAATGGTTTTATTAGAGAATTAGTATTAAATTAAGGTTAATATAGTCAATTTACTTAATACTGTAACTTAAACAAATTTAATTGTTTTCTTAATGAACGTAAAATTTCAAATGTAATAAGTATTATGGAACAGATATAGTTTTAGAAAGCTAAAATATTAATTTAAACAATAAAATATTGAAATTTGTAAATGTCAACATAAAAATAAATTACACCTAATAAATATAGATAAAGTTAAAAATAATTAATATAGTCTTAAAATCCTAAATGGGCACTTCAAGTGGAATAAAGTAAAATGTTATTATTAAAGTGGAATAGAGGGAGTACCTTACTTAGTATATAATATAATTTCTTATATTATCTAATAGAATTTAGGTTTATATAGGAAATTAAGCTAATCAATCAAAACTAAATTGACTTTATTTATCAACCTATAAAATTAAAATATATTATATTCTTATCATATTTAATATATATTTTATATCGTATATAATATAATTTCATAATTAGTTAAAAAATAAGTACATGAAGAACGATAGACAATAAGGAACTTTATTTTTTTCTTTTACATGTATATTAAGTTACATATGTACATCTAGATATATAGTAAAAGTCAAAATTATTAATGCCGCATGTATTATTTTTAAGTAATTTATTCATTATAATTTTACAACTCGTTGTTTTAAGTAAAAATTAATATTTTATCTAATTAATATCTCAACTAAAGTATTTTAACGTGATTGTTTGTAATTTTTTTAATATGAATCTACTAGATATATAATATTTCTTAAACAAGAATGGGCAATTTATATAAATGAAATAAAAAAAATTGTTAATTTTTTATCTTTGAAATTTTAGTTTTGACATAAAAATTTAAATGTATATAGATTTTTTTTTTGAGTTTAAATAAAACGTAAAATATTAATGCTTTATTGTTTGAACTAAAAATAAAATAATATATTATTCTAGAAATGGTAATAGTAGAGTTTTACATAAAATTAAAATATTAATCCTTAATTTGCTTAAAACAACCATTTGTCGACATTTAATAGTTACTATTTGAGGATAATTGTTTATTATAGATGTTCATATTGATAGTACTTAATGTTAATAGTAATATTATAAATGTTAATAGTAAAATGAATGTAAATGAATTATCAAAATTTCAAATTCTAATGAGTTTCACATTATAAGATAAGATACGTGGCATTTATTAATTATTGGGTCTATAAATGACAATGTATTTAGATTAAATAAAATTAACGAAGATAGTTAACCATTAATAATTTTTATATATAAATTAATGGGACATCAATTATATATATTATAAAATTAACTATTTAAAAAATTTATAATTATGCATCAAAAAATGCAATGGAAAACTCATATTAAACTTTACTTAAATTAAAAAATTAATTTAATAAATTTAAATGGATAACAAAATTTAAGTTATGGTAATAATGTAACTAAAGAATAATAAAAGGGTTAAGTGGGAAAATGGTATTGGGTAGGAATGTAACAGAATAACAATGAAAGGATTAAAAGGAAAAAATAATATTGTGACAGAAATATAATTAAAGAATAATAAAAAGGTTGGAAGGAAAATATTTTTGGGTAGAAATGTAATTAATGAAAAATAATAGGGTTTAAATGGAAAAATCATTGTTATGGCAACAATATTTTCCCATACAATAAATAGTTGTCTTCCCGCACTCCGTGTGTGCGATATTATACAATGTTTAACATGATGCTATTTTTATTATAATAAATAATTATTTTTAAAGAATCCAAATATCTGATATGTTATATTTATTAATATCCATTAAAAAATAAAATAAAAAACAATTCTTTTTTTCTAGATACTTGCAAAAGGATTAACATATTAACCTACATATACACTCTCATGAATTAAGTTTATAATTTTAATGACTCATATTACATGATCATTTTACAAATATGAGTTTAAAAATTTCAATTTTTAGAAATATTTTAATAGATTATAAAATTAATCTATATAAAAATTTAGTTATTTAATTCATTTTAAATAAATAATTTAAAATCCAAACATCAACGAAATAAACATTAAAAATTTCTTTAAAAAATTCTTTAGGAAATTTTGTCTTAATTTGAAATAAGTTTAGAAACACTGCCATTCCTTCACAAAATAAAATATTAATATCAATTTTATCATAAAAAAATTTATCTATTTCACACATGATCACATTAGATAATGAATTCTAATTTTATTTTCATTAGAAAAATAGTACCATGAAAAAGTGAAATTTTATGATTTACTCGACATTGTGTTTAATAACAAAAATAAGCACTTAGTTGTAGTAACAATAAATAAAATGTTTATGTATGGATCAAAGATGCTAATAG
Organism: Jatropha curcas; assembly: GCF_014843425.1. Next base: position 246,368 of record NW_023591598.1, on the reverse strand, counting down.
TTATAAAATAATTCACAAATCACAAAATCATATCTCAATTAATCATCGAAGCCGCCGAATAGACTCTATAATCCCATCGCTAACCACCATATTGATCAAGTTCGCATTAATATTGATTTTCTTTATGATTTCATTTATATTGAAAGTAATATCTATATAAATTTCATAGCAGAAAAAAAATATTAATGATATATTTATATAGAAATAAATAATAACAATATTGTTAATTATTTAAAATAGAAAGTGAAAGGTTTTTAAGATATTATTAATTTTATTAATTATTGAAAAGTTGAAAATATTATTAATAATATTTAATTCAAGTTCTTTATTAATAAAATAATATTTTAATATTGTGCCACAAAAGCAACATAATACTCTAACATTGCGCCACTTAAGCTTCTCTGTTTTAGCTTTTATATATTTATTTATTATTTATACATATAGATAGATGTTTAGGGAGTTAATTTATATATTTGATCTTTTCATAATTCACTTTAGAAATTCACAAGTTACAATTAAAGAAACCCATTTTTTTCCCATAAATATTTTATGTGTGACCAATTAATTCAACCAACTAATTACTCAGTATTATAAATACTTTGCCGAGTATACAAATCAAGTATGTATAATACTTCCCTTAAAAAAAAGTATCTATAATACTCTAAAATTTCCTTTTTTTTTTTTTCCTCTGGGCAAGAATTTAGGAAAGGAATAAAAAAGAATGAGATTCAATATACAAATAAAAAAAAGGAAAAAGCACAGAAAAAAGGAGAAGAAGGGGAATATTATGTATTGCCTTGATGACGTGGCCAAGTGGTAGAGACGGTAAATTTATAGAATCGTGCCTGTGATTTTCTTTCTGATACAGTATGACTAATTCAATTCTTTCAAAAATATTAGACATATTCCTTGTTGGAGAAATTTTTTCCTCCATTTACTTCATATTAAAGGGTAATTATGACAAATTTATTCACATTACATGATCCGATTAAACATTTTCTCCATCACTTGTAGCCATTTCTCTTTAGTTCTCAGTTCATCTTTATTATGTAAAGATGGGAAAAGTTACCTTAGTTCATGAGTTTTTGACCAAACTAATAATTTTGTCCCTGCATTTTGGTAAAATTATTATTACATCCTTGAGATTTGCTTTCGTCCAGTGGTTCTTCCCTCCGAAAGTGTTGATTTTTCTGTTAATTTTACATAGAAAGACAAAAATATGACGAGATGGCTCAAGCTTGCTACAATGCTTTCGATTGATCTGTGTTCAAAGTACTGTGGAAGTTATCGATTGATGCACTGTCCAACGACGAAACGACAAAGAATATAGGCCGCCGTGAGATTATCTTTGCTTGAAAAGGTACGGTTACTCGGCTGGAGTAGATTGCAGACTTAATGGACTTTCTAAAACCTGTTAATGGAAATAATTATCCCTTTCCCCAATCCCATTGTAAAAATCGAATCCTGTAAATTCTCAGCTAGAGAACATGTATTGACGGACGTGGATGAGGTGGAGAGTGGGTTCTGTAATCCGGCTCATTCTCTATGCAACAGAAGAGAGAGAAATCAGCAGCCATTGTTTCTGGTGATTCTAAGCTTTTCCGATGAATTTTGATGCAAGGGTAAGCTTATTCTAGCTTTCCTTCATATATTATACTAGTTCATTTTGAATAAATTGGTCAAATTTTGAGTTTCCTTTTAGTTCTTATGATGATAAAAAATTTGCAGCTACAATACCACTGAATTTAACAAAATAATTTGGAATTTTTAGCAATATAATAAGAAATTTGAGTTTCTTTTACTGAGTTTTTATGATTGTGTCAAACTGTCAATGTTCCTGATAAAACCATTGCGATTTTGCTCGACTTTAATAGTATATTTGGAAGAGAGAGCGAAAGACATGGAGAATAGTGATTTCTTACTGTGGTTGAGAACGAAGGAGGGGAGAAGAGGGAGAGGAAGAAAGATGAATGGTTGAATCTTTTTTTTTTTTTTTGTCTTGTTATAAAAGTCTATTGTTTAATTATTAGTTTAAGATGTTGTCGGTCCCATAATATGTGTATTTTTGTTTTTCTAAATTATTTATAATAATTTTAGTGAAAATTTAAAAATCTTAAAATATACTAAGTCATTGGATAATTGGTAATAGTTTGAGTTTATTAAGTAACTTGAGTTTTTAATAATTGATAACTTAGAGTTTTTTTAATATTTTTTCTTAATTGATTAAAAAAAATTATTATATTATTTTAATATTTTTGATTACCCTCTTACTGTGGTTTGAGAACGAAGGGAGGGGAGAAAAGAGGGAGAGAAGAAAAGAATGAATGGTTTTGAATCTTTTTTTTTTTTTTTTGTTTCTTGTTAATAAAAAGCTCTTATTGTTTAAATTATTAGTTTAAGAAGATTGTTTGTCCGGTCCCCATAAATATGGTTGTAAAATTTTGTTTTGTTTTTTTCTAAAAATTAATTTTATAATAATTTTAGTGAAAATTTAAAATCTTAAAATATACTAAGTTCATTTGGATAATTGGTAATAGTTTTGGAAGTTTATTTAAGTAAACTTGAGTTTTTTAATAATTGATAACTTAGAGTTTTTTCTTTAATATTTTTTCTTTAATTGATAAAAAAAAATTATTATAAAGTTATTTTTATTATTTTTCTTTGGGAAATTGGAATTAAAAAATATAATTATTTATTATTATTTTAATTGAATTTCCAATAATTGATTATTACTATTATTTAATTATTTTAAAAAAAATTATTGTTTTGTAAATTTAAAATAAACTTTAAAAAATGCGAAAAAAAAATATTGGTTTTCATGATTACTTCATAACATAATTAAATTTTATTAATTCATCTAAATAATTTTTAAATAAATAATTTATTAATTTATCTAAATCTATTTTCCTATTTAATTTATTTATTTTAACTTAATTCCAAAATATATGTATTTAATTCATATATTTTAAAATTATAAAATGAATAAATAATATATTAAAATTTTAATTTAATATTAAATGTATAGTTTTGTTTATTATTATGTTAATTACCTCTTTTAACCGTGTAAAAATGGATTGGAAAATGCTAAAATCTAAATTCTTTAATTTATTTATTTTAACTTATCCAAAATATATGTATTTAATTCATATATTTTAAAATTATAAATGAATATAATATATTAAATTTATTTAATATAAATGTATATTTGTTTATTATTATGTTATTCCTCTTTTAACCGTGTAAAAATGGATGGAATGCTAAAATCTAATTCATTAGTAGTTTATTATTTCTAATCAAATTAATATCAGTGTATATTTATTTATTATTATGTTATTCCTCTTTTAATCGTGTAAAAATAGATGGAACGCTAAAATTTAATCCATTAGTAGTTTATTATTTCTAATCAAATGCTTTTATGTTTTTTTTTTAAAGAAATCGATGCTAATTAAGTTTAATCTTTTGATTTTCAAAAAAAATTAAAGTCTAATATTATAATTAATAATAATTTTTTATTTTATCGTCTATAATTATTTTATTAAATATACTTGACTTTTAATGTTGTCCTATCATAATAAAATTAGTCTTTTAAAAAAAAATACTATTCACTTATAATATAAATATTATTTAAATAGAAATAAATTTTAATTTAAAGTTGTTATATTTAAAATCATGTTTTAATATTATATGAATATCTAGAGAATACAAGAGAAAAATTATAATCATACTTAATACTATGTAAGAATAAATTAATGAATATAAACAACGAGTTATACCGAATAATAATAACGAAAGTTTACATCACAAAAAACGTTAGTCTATATAAAATTAATGAAAAAATCAGCACTTTTGGACGAAAGGACCATATAGTTAGACGGAAACAAGCTTTAGAAATGTTATAATAATTTTACTAAAATACAGGATGATGTTATTAATTTGGTCTAAAATTAGGGACTAAACAGTAATTTTTCCATGTAAAGAAACTTAAATATTAGATCAGTGATTCAATTTGTAAGTTTCGTTGTAAGACCTAATTGGTTTCAATTATTCAATTTTCTCCACAAATTCACTTTGGTCATCAATTTTAGTCCTCTACTGGGCCAGGCCCATTTAATCGATTTCGGTATCCAATTGCAAGCCCGTCCTGACGATCCAACTGTCACGTTCAGTTAGATCCAGATCCACCATTCACCTTTGTCCCTTGGCGCCATATATCTACTTACCTTTTGTTTACGTAACGTGCTTATTGCACGTGGCAAAATATAACAGGCACAGCTGGCTTAACTGAATTGATAAAAGAATAGGTCCCATCTCGTTTATCCACTTGTCTTCCTGTATCTTCCAAATATCACCGGAATTCTTTTTTTTTTTTTTTTAAATAAAATGAACTATATATATAGATTTTCTCTCTCGTCAATACACTATCCGTCTTCTTTTTCTTAAAAAAGTTAAATCTGGACCGCGAACCAAGCTTCCCTCTCTGGTTTTTTGCCGCTCTGCACGTTCCCGCTGTATTTTTAACAGAAATTAAACCCTAACCCTAATTAGATTTTCTTCGCTTTTTCTCAATTTATCGAATTCATTCAATTTCGGAACTTGTTTTTGTTCGTCAATCTTAGATCTACAAGATACTCCATTAAAGCCCATTTCGTGCATTGATTGATTGATAATTGGAACTTCTGTTTGGTTTCAATCTAGAGGCTCTCTCTTGATTCTGTTTCTGAGATTTTGAATTGATTTTGCAGGCTATATAGAGAGGTAGGCGTTGATAAATTTTCACGTGTAGAAGGCTTTGGTTCTTTGAATTGAATTGATTGAGCGGTTTAGCGGTTGTTGACAGTTTGAGAAGTTCTTGGATCGATTTTAATGCTACTTATGTGAATATTTTGCTTCTTTCTGGTTGCTAATTAATAATTCTATCTAATGTTAACTATCTGGAGAGGACTAATTGAGTTCAATCGCCATTAAAATTTAGGGTTTGTTTTATTGCTATTGGTTCTATCTTGAATGCTTGGAGTTTGTCGATGGGAGAGGATGCAATTTGTGTGGAAATCTCGACAAGGGTGGGTATTGAGAAAGAGAGTACGTCAAGGGCTGAATTGAAAAGAGACCATCAATTTCTAACAGATGATTCTGAACCTGAACCAATTTCTAACAAGAAACAAGCAAAAGAAGCTTCAAATGAGGACATAAAATCTGAAGTTTCGAATCCTGTAATTTCTCCCAAAGAGAATGGGTCCAGTTGCCAGGATATCACTAGTCAACCTACTGAATTAGCTGCGTGTAATCAAGTGGGTGCTTGTGAGGTTACATCTACTTCTTCTGCGAATTTGAGTCCATTGGACACCCTGAGTGAGGAAGGAGAACATGATAGCGAGAACAATGCTTCTCAAAGTGACACTTCTCGTAATGCCATTTCTGATTCTGTATCTACATCTCATGTTGTATTGGAGATTCCTAAGCATGCTAGTTCATCTGGAATTAGGAAGATTACGTTCAAGTTTAGCAAAAGAAAAGAGGACTATGATAGCCAGATTGCTCCTTCAGTGGCTCAACCTGTTGGTAATGAGATATGTCAAGAACAGTTTTATAAAAAAGAATATGGGAAACACTACTCTGCTTGCGCAGAAATGCTTGAAAATACAGATAGGTATTTCTGTGCTCCTAATATGGAATTGAAGATGTCTAAGAAGGTTGTTCCAAACAATTACCCTACAAATGTCAAAAAGTTGTTATCAACCGGCATACTTGATGGAGCTCGGGTGAAATATCTTTCTCCGGGGGTAAGCTTTTATTTATTTGTTTTTGTGTTCTCTATTTCTCTGTATGCTTTTTTCTTTTATTTTTTATGCTGCAAAGTTCGGTAATATATATTTAATGGATATATGAGTTTCATGTCTTTCCAATGGCTTCTCAGAGAGAGCTCTATGGAATTATAGAAGGTGGTGGATACTTGTGTGGCTGCTCATTGTGCAATTTCTCAAAAGTATGTTGGGCTCTTACAATTGGAAAAAGAAAAATAACTTTTTGTGGTCTTCTATTTGTAATCTTATTACTATTTGATTGACTAAATGGTGTTTGAGCAGGTCCTCAGTGCACATGAGTTTGAGAAGCATGCTGGCAGTAGAACTAGGCATCCAAACAATCACATACACTTAGAGAACGGGAAACCAATCTGCAGCATTATTCAGGAGCTAAAAACTGCTCCACTTAGTGCATTGGGTGAAGTGATAAAAGATGTTGCAGGTTCATCCATCAATGGGGAGTTATTTGAGATTTGGAAAGGTGATATATATATATGTATATTTCATTTATTCTTTATTTTTGTTGCCTTTGAGGCATATTGGATTGCTTTAATATGAATGTATCCGTTATAGAGAATCGGATGTGATATTTATTATTATTACTTTTTTAACCAAGCAAGAAATTTCTGGGGAATAAACACTCTCTAGGTTGTTTTACGTCATGCATAATAGATAGAATATTTGCCAATTTTCAACTAAGCTTAAAATTTTATGCAGCTAGTTTCCAGCAACGAAATGGAATGGCTGGAGCAGATAGAAAATGTTACAGCATGCTTCCTCGTTCCCCTTCTTCACTTGGAAGGTAATAAAATAATTTCCAGTTTTGAAAGTCCCATTTTTGGTTTATTTATGTTGAACTTAATTAGTGTAATATCCTCTCTCTTCTCGTTTGTCTCTCCCTCTTGTTTCCCAATTTACCTTTGGGCATGTTTCCTTGTTATTGAATGCTTGTAATTTACCATTTCAAGTGGCTTATTGGCGTAATTGGATTCTCCGATTTGATGTTTGCTTGGAAAGATTGTTCCAAATACTTGAACTTTATCTGGATGAATGAGAAGAATAGTTAAAAACAATCTTCCTAAAATTTGAGAACATGTTTGATTTTAGTGATCAGTTGCCTAGATGTAAAAGGTATCACTATTCTGTTTTCTTCTTTTGGAGACCTTTCCAAATAGACCCAAGCTTCTGTTCGAGCATTATGTGGCTGCATGAAAAGGACAGGTTAATATTATTTTCCTGAAAAGTTATGACTTACTGTGATGCAGTAATTAGTGGTGATCTTCACTTTCAGCAATTGCATTCATTTGAGACATTTCTTGATAGACTCGATCAATCTCTTCTCTCTGAGTGTCACTGACAGAATGAGGAGGATAGATGGAAATATTTTTCCTTTTTAAAAGGCCAGATAGCCAAAAAAAGAAAAATCGAAACATTTGTTTCTCTTTAATTTTTAGCTTGTCCTTTTAATTTTTGCCAATTGCAGCATATATTTATGACAACGGAAATGTGCGCACTCGTGTATATGCACTTTTTTTTTTTTTTTTTTTTTTATTTTCTCTTAATTTTTAGCTTGTCCTTTAATTTTTTGCAATGCAGGCATATATTTATGACAACGGAAAAATGTGCGCACTCGTGTATATGCACTTTTTTTTTTCTTTTTTTTCAAGTGTAAGTATAAGATAATATTTTTATTCTCTTTTCAAAAATTTTTTTTTTTTTTTTTTTTTTGCAATGGTGTTAAGTATAAGATAATAATTTTTCATTCTCTTTTTCAAAAAAAATATGTTATATTAATTTTTCCAATTTATGGATAGTAAAAATATTAATTTTTAAAAATGGAAGAAATCTAAGAAAAAATAATGATTTGTAAAAGGAAAATTAATTATTTGTATTATCAGCATTGGACAGAAGCAGAAACCATATATTTTCCCTATTAGGGCAGCTATTGGACTCTACTCATGCATTCTTTACTCACTTGCTAAGTTGGTAAAATTGTTACTCATATCATGTAGTTAGGCTAAAATTGACAAAATTGACAAAATAAACAAAAGGCTTAAATTGAAAAAATGTATGAAGTCTTGAATTTTTTCTGTCATCAGGCCTTATTAAAATGACCTATATTTAAAAGGAAAGCTTACCTGATTCTCTTTGCCTTTCCAAGTTGTCGAAGCTTTTACTTCCCTGTGGACAGTTGACAGAGCCAGAAATAAAAGGTAGAGGGGGCAAAAAAATTTTCAAAACTTAGGGGAGGCGAAATTGAAAAAAAAATCAATAAAATTGAAAATTTTTAGCTTTTCAGGGAATAAATATTTGGGTTCGGGGGCGGGGGGCACCCCTGGCAACCCCCTCCCTCTATACTGCCTGTGGACTATCCCATTGAATGAGTGGGATAAATCCAAACTAGGTTTGAAAGGCTACCTTATTTGATTCTCTTCTCCATAAAGCTTTTTTAGGGTGTTAGGTGGAAATAAATTTTCGCAAAATTTTTGAACAGATTGGTTATGCAGTATTTATTTATAGGTAATCTGCATTTGAAAGGTAACCTTATCTCGTCTTCTTTTCTGAGGCCTTTCTAGATAGACCAAATTTCTCTTCTCTGTGAGTTGTCTCTCTCTATAGATCTAGGTATTGATTGCTTTGGTTAGATTATCAGATCAAATTTCTTAAAACTATATAGTTCATTTCCCTTCCTCTTTCATTTTCATTATTAAATTTGTAATTTTACGTTTTGTTTGCT